>VXBJ01004673.1:662242-674828 GCA_013400055.1 Nycticryphes semicollaris | reverse complement strand
GCAATGACAGCCCCAGGGCTCGCTGAGGTGGCCACAAGCAGCGTGTGGGCAAGGACAGCCCCGAGGCTCGCTGAGGTGGCCACAGGCAGCGTGTGAGCAATGGCAGCCCTGGGGCTCGCTGAGGTGGCCACAGGCAGCGTGTGAGCAATGGCAGCCCGGAGGCTCGCTGAGGTGGCCACAAGCAGCGTGTGGGGAATGACAGCCCTGAGGCTCGCTGAGGTGGCCACAGGCAGCGTGTGAGCAATGGCAGCCCTGGGGCTCGCTGAGTTGGCCACAGGCAGCATGTGAGCAATGACAGCCCCGAGGTTTGCTGAGGTGGCCACAAGCAGCGTGTGGATAGTGGCAGCCCCGGGGCTCACTGAGGTGGCCACAGGAAGTGTATGGCAATGACAGCCCCAGGGCTCGCTGAGGTGGCCACAGGCAGCATGTGAGTAATGGCAGCCCTGAGGCTCACTGAGGTGGCCACAGGCATCTCTTGCTCCCTTGCCCGCTTGGTTGTTTATCCCCAGCTCAGGGCTGCAGAGGGAATTTGTGTCTCTGCTCTCAGGATGGGCCCTCCCGGCTGCATCCAAGGCCCCAGAAGACAGAGGAAAGGGGACCGGGGCGCCTCACGGTGGGGCTTTGGGGCACTGGTGGGCTGTGAGCACATGGGGCGGAGGACCCCGATAGCAGAGGAGAGCCCTGCAATCCACGCCACCGGGGCTGACAGTCTGATGTCTGCTTCACCACTTCCCATGTGCCTTCTCACTTCTTCCATGCCAACCCTGAAGCAGAATCGCAAGTTTCTAACTCTGGCAAAGGGCTTTCCCACCCCAGCTGAGCTATGGCTCACACCCTGCACTTGTAGCCTTGCAGGGGAGGACTTTGGAAGAGGCAGGGAGTTTTCTTTTAAAACAGTTGCCACTTAGCAAAGTTGATAGAAGGATTGAATAAGTCACTTATTTATCAAAAAAAAAAAAAAAAAGAAAAAAGAAAAAATTCCTGTCAAATTCAAGCAGCTTCAAGCACCTCTAAAAGGAGTAACAATTTGGAAAACTAAAAGAGAAGAAAAGAAATTAAAAGACTTCTCTATCAGGAGCAGTGTTAGAAGTCAGGTGTCCTAGACCTGCGTGTAGGCAAGAGTTTCTCTCCCCTTTTCAATGTCTCGTGCTATTTCTAGAGAAGCAATACCAGCCTGGCAGTAGTTCACGTCATCTCCAGTTTGCCTCATTTCTGCTGTGAGACACAGCGTGTCAGTGGCATAATCGTCATCAGCTCCTCTGTGCAGGTAGGGTTTTGTCAAGCAGTTTTGTTCACTCCTACTTGGGAAACGCTCCACAGACACTGCAAAGTATAACGTGATGGTTACCAGATACCTACAGGCCTTCCACAGGAAACACACCTTGTTTTGTCTGCTTTGGAGGTACACCATCCCAGGAGATGGGTCTGTGGACTGAGGACCACACAGGCTTCTTGGTACTGTGTACACAAATCAGGGAACTGTGGTTTAACTGCTCCATGGAAACCACAGTAAGCTCCACTGTTGCTGGTAGTCAGGAATTTAAAATAAAATGCTGGCCATTAGTAATGAAGCTGTTGCAAAATAAAAAAAAATTTAAAAATTGCTTATTTGAAGGCTAAATGTTTGCTGTTTCTAATAGCAGTAAATGTTTTCACCTAGAGCTTCCCAGCTGGCTTCCTCCTCTACTCTGACTCACTCTGTTTTGTCACCCTTGAGAAGTATTTAAGCTAGAAAAGCCTTTGAAGTTATTTGTCAGCTGTCTTGCAAACATGGTTTAAAAGGTACTGCAAGATGCGGTTGTGTTTTCAGCCCCAGCTACCAAGCCAGACATTCTGTCAGCCAGGGAAACCTGGTGGAGTTTTTTATCCTAAGAAAACACAATGGTCTTCAAAGTGTAGCTGGATGCTATCTGGTACCAAAATGACACTAAGAAGGACTTTGAAATCTCTGCTTCATAAATAGCCGCCATAGTTTGAACGCTTGAAAGGCTTCAAAACTCGACAAAGTTTTTGTCAAGCAAGAACCTGAATTCTCTATCAAAAAGAATGATAAAAGTTCCGTTCTGTAAAAATTGCACACCGTATTTTAGCATAAAGTTTAAATGCCTACAGTATGATTACCTAATGTTTCATATTCAGGATTATGAACTTTCTGCGTGGAAGTTTAAAAGTCTGAAATATGACCAGAGATAAAAGGTTCACTTGAAACTTGGATGAACAGCTTCCGGACAACCAAGCCCACATTATTGCACATGCAGGAAATGTGATGCTGAAATACTGTTCCCAGCTACAGTTCTACTTGTGATTGTGAGCAGGGTTGGGTTAAAACTATGTGAAGTTGACGTTTCCAGGTCAAGGCACTGGCATGAGAAAATCTGCTGTACACACTGTTGATGGAGGGTTCTGTCCCAGAACACTCTTTGACCTTCCATTGCAGCACACAGATTGTTTTTCACCAAGATACACCAGAGCCAAAATCAGAGTAGGAAACTTTCCTTCCAAAACCCCACATCCCTCAGACCCTTTGACATCTTTGAAGCTCAAGCATTGAAGCGACATTTTAGTCCAGGAGACAGGAACAGAGAGAAANACTGCTTGAGAGAGTCCAGGGCAGGGCTACAAAGATGATGAAGGGAGTGGAGCATCTGCCGTATGAGGAAAGGCTGAGGGAGCTGGGTCTCTTTAGCTTGGAGAAGAGGAGAAAGAGGGGTGACCTCATGAATGTTTATAAATATGTAAAGGGTGAGTGTCAGGAGGATGGAGCCAGGCTCTTCTCAGTGACAGCCAATGATAGAACAAGGGACAGTGGGTGCAAGCTGGAACATAGGAGGTTCCACTTAAATATGAGATAAAACTTCTTCACGGTGAGGGTAACAGAACACTGGAACGGGCTGCCCAGAGAGATTGGGGAGTCTCCTTTGGAGATACTCCAATCCTGCCTGGACGCGTTCCTGTGTGACCTGATCTGGGTGTTCCTGCTCTGGCAGAGGGATTGGACTAGATGATCTTTCAAGGTCCCTTCCAATCCCTGATATTCTGTGATTCTGTGACTAGCTCTAGTTTGAAGTAACTCTCCTAACCCACCTGTTGCCTAATTATGGGGCTCTTAACACCGATTGCTTTAATAACTTGACCCCCTCCTATCCTGCTTCATTGATTGATAAAGTAGATGTAGCCTTTGAAAGATGTCACTGTTTGAACACTGTTGTTAATACATGGAAACAATTATAATGATTGTCTTTTAAAACAGTAGTGTTTAGTTTGAAAATTAAATAAAATAAAAAACTAAGAGAAAAGGGTAGCTGAACAGTTAGACAGTAAAAAGTCACTATGATAAAATGTGAGCAAAGTTAATTGAAATTACCTGACACCTCATTTAATGAAATATTATAAATATCATAGTAATATTAAGACATTAATATTATGCAATGTTATAGTTAATCAAGTTGCTTTGTTTTATTCAAATGAAAGATGAGACACATCAAAAGGTCATGAACATGAATATATAGGACTAAGAATTACCCAAACCTCATAATGGAAGTAGAATATTCAGTAAGATCTAAAATGCATTTGTCCCTCATATAAGGTTGCACAAAAAGGAAGAGGGAGCAAAGGAGCAAATGAGATTCACAAATCTGCCTTTGTGACAGCAAAACTGAGCTAGTGCAGCAATTCAGGACAGATGCAGAAAGTCTTTCCGTTTGGAAAACTGTAAAACAAGACCGTGGAAAAATTACTAAGAATAAGGTAGCAGGGAGAGAATAGAATAAAAATGAAACGAGGAGCAGAAGTGAGATGCAACAAGCTTTATCTGAAAACCCAGTGTTTTTCAAACATTATTGTGTCGTTCATGATCAAATTTGCATTTAAAAAGAGAGAATAATGTTTTCAAAAGCAGCTGCTCTTGCAGCTTCAGGTGCAATTTTCTGTACCAATATTTTCTTTCATTTAGAAGTGAAATGGAAATGCTGAAAAGAATTGGCTTGGAGCCAACTAGGGGTTTGGGGGCTTCCTTTCTCGCTGATACAAAAATGAAAACAAGTGTCAGAGAAGAGTTCCAGACAGCCAAAGAACAAACATCTCATTTCATTCACAAATAACTGTAAAAAAAAAAAAACAACAAAACACCAAACCAGCAAGGAAACCAAGGTCTAGCTCCAAAGACTTGTCACTGAGACGCTTCCGTTTTAACAATATTCAGTGTGGTTTAGGTACTTCCTTAGGATCTGAGAGCCCCAGAAACAAATCCCATCTCCACCTCTTAGCATCACACCTTAGGAAAGATGTGAGTTATCAGTCTGAGGTATAACTGGGAAGAGGGAGCTTTTCAACTCTTAATTTTCAATATCAGTCCTAGTTCATTTTTTTTCGTTGTACAATACAATTCCTTCCTTTAAAAAGACAGTAACACTTGTTTATCCAACAAATGCACTGGAGGGATATCTGGAAAGACTTCTAGCAATGAAAATGGTAAGTATTATTAATTTGGTAAAGAACCTGCTACAATGATTCTGGAAATATGACGAAGACTGATCATTAAGTTAGACTGTTAAGCATGAAGACAGGAAATAGCATGCCTACCAGCCTGGTCCACCACCTTCTCACTTAATCATGGCTTGTCATCTCCCTCCCCTGTTACTCCTACTAACTTCTCCTCTCCAGGCTGGGCAGCCAAATGATCACTACTCTGTATTTCTCACGTTACCATAGCGCTTAGGAAACAATCATGGATCCTTCTAGATATGGTACAAACAGCTTTCACCCCACTTGTTGAGGTGAATCTCATATCTTCCTAGCAGTTCTTGGTCCTCAAAGAGAGGACATGTCACGGCCATAAAAGGCAACTCCCCATTTTCAGCACCAGTTGTGCAAACAATCATTTACCTACATGTTCCACCCATTCCTCCAGCCCTACCCCCTCACCAGTAGGCTTGATGAGAAAACGGTTGGGCACCTATGGCTTTGATTCACCCTCCAGGGATGTAGTCATGCTTGATAATGCTCCATGTCTCTTCTGGCAGTATCAGTGGTGACCATGTGGTCAAAAAAAAAAAATTACTTAAAAAAGACTATACAAAATAAAGTGATGCAATGCGATTGCTCTCACTGCCTGATGATTGATTGCCCATCCCATCCCGAGCAGCTATCGCAGACCTTTGCCCGCCAGCCAGCCCCCATTTATATACGGAGCATGATGTCTATGTATGGAACATTCCTTTGCTCAGATTGTCCTGTTTGTGCTCCCGCTCAGCTTCTGGGGGAAGCTGAAAAAGTCCTTGACTTAATATAAGCATTACTTAGCAATAATAAAATCAGTACGTTATCAATATTACTCTCATACTAAATCCAAAACTCAGCTGCTACTAGAAAGAAAATTAACTCTACCCCAGCTGAAATCAGGACACAAACATACAGAGACTTATTTATATTATTTTTTTATTAAATTAAGCTAGATATTGAATCATGAACTCTTGGCTTCTGAACTGCTCAGTTTAATTAATGGGCTCAGCAGAAGGCATTTTAGGGTATCTCTTAAATTACGTTACAATCTTCTGCTGCAACTTAGAATCACTTTGCAACAGAGAAGTCTATGAAAATGTCCAGTTTCATAGTGGCACGTTCCTGTCAGCAAAAACATTTTGTAATCTTTGGATTGTGATGTCTTCATCACTGGCTGAAATATGGATCAGATTTGGCTAGTACAGCATCAGATTAAAAAGCAGCATGAGGACATGAATCAAAACAACAAGCAAAGAGGAAACAGCTCCCTAACAAAGCAGAACTTTCTTCCAAATCTTACCGATACCAATCTACATTTCCAAAGGCATTTTGATGTTTGATTTGACACATCAAAACAGGCTCAGGCCTCCACAGCACTGAAGTTCAGCAACCTGTAAAAAAACAAGATCCCCTCTAAGTATTGATGAGACACCCCACAGTGAGCCCCCCCAAACCACTAGTCACTATTTGGAAAAGGCAGTAAAAGGGAGAAGCAAAAATAAATGCATTAACTTCAGCAAATTTCGCAACATGGGTTTTGGGTTTTTTTTTTCTTTGACTTACTTCTGCATCTTTTCCCTTAATTTCTTACAGTTTTATCTCTGCATTGCTGAAACTGTGTTCCCATCTCTCCAGTTCCCTTCAGGAACTCCTGACCTTCTCTTCTATCTCCTCCTTTCATTCCCCTTCTCTGTGCTTTTTCCTTTTCCCTTTGTTGTGCCTTTCCCCCTGGCACTAAACCCAGTAGGCTCATCTTCTCTTTAGAAACCTCTCTTTATTTATTTTCATAGCCTGTATCTACTCCATCTCCCAATTAGTAAATTACCACCTCATTTCTCCCCCAGATCCTTGCACAGAAGAGGGTGTGTGAATGCAAATGGTTTGGTGAGCAGAGGAGCTGAAGCTGGATTGCTTCTAGTTTTTCTCCTGTCTTGTATCTTTTCTGCCACCCCTTCTCCCCTGACACCTGCCTATTCTGCTGCAAAGCAGGCAGTGAGGAGAGCACCACTTGTCTCTAGCAGCAGTCCCTGGGAACAAAGGTACATCTATATTCCCAAAGGAAAACCAACAGATCCCATACATTTCAGCACCTAAATCAATTTGGATAAATTGTTTTGTTTTAAAGCTGTTCTTCCTCCATGGATCTTAACAGGAAATGTAGGAGATCAGGATCTTTGACAATTCTGTGTGCCTTCACTAGAAGTCTCAGGTTCATGTGTTTTAAAATTATGCCAACATCTCAAAGCTCTGAAGCATTCTTTGGTTGTATTTTCTATGGTGGGGCTAAAATTTTCTTGGTTTAAGTACATACCAGAAGCAACTGCAGTTAATACCTAGCATAGATTAGGCCTGCTCCATCCTACAACTAGTAATTCTAGAGTGAAGGCAGTGTGGCAGAAGCCTGTACCAGTTAAATGCTTCTTATACTAGCAACAACTTAATTCATGCTGCTGTTGTAACTGAGATGCCACTATCTCTAGAGCTCACAAGATCAAGATAGGAAAAAAAGAGGCGCTAGTCATGCAGCTAGCTGTATCTTCAAACCACTAACCCCTGAAAACATGGGAAGGTGCTTCATTTAGTGACAAAATATGGTGAGTTCATATATATTGCAAGCTCATGGCACTAACAATATTCCTTTTACAAAGCTAATGAACTTTGCTTCCTTAGGGTTGGAAGCTCTCACCTTCCACTCTGAAGTTAATATGTTTCATGAAAAGAGAGAAGGTGGGCACATTGCGAAGATTGTGCTAAAATCCAAAAGCTAATAAGGAACAGGTCTGGTCCCCAAAAGCCACACTCCACAGATCATAAAGAAAGAAACAGATGCCCCAGAGCACAAACTGACCATTGCAGGAAAATGTTAAAATGCCTGAAATGATCTCTAGAACAATCTCTTTTCAGGTGTGTTGGAGGAGGGCTTTTTCAAACATTTGAATGTCTTACGGTTGGATGTTAAGAAATGCAAGTAAGGTTCATTATGTACATGAAACCAACACTCACCACTCACCAACAGGAAACAAGTGATTATTCCACACATTTACAAAAGGTTTCAGAACATGAAATAAGGTGACTCAATGTAGCAGCCCTAAACACGATTCTTATGCAAAAGTTTCAGGTCTGTTGGCTACTTACTAAAGGAAGAGGTGAGTTCACTCTGCAGAAAGACACACAGAGGTGATTGCTGTAAGACCACACAGGTAATCTGCAGTCCTGTGAGAAACCTATGAACTACATAATATTACCTTGCGAGTTTAAAAGGAGGCGTTATGGCTAAAGTCTGTTATTATTGATTCTTACGTTTTGTTCCTGCGTGCCTGGAGTAGAATTGTGGCTGTAACAGTAAACCGTTTCTGTTCTGCGACACCGGTTTCAGGTTTCCAATGGGGAAATTCTTTTTCACACTCCAAATTCCTTCCAGAGCCGCTGTTCATAATTTGTCAAAATAATACCGTTATAACTGATTACTTCAACTTGTTCTAGAATTAACATAACTTTTAAAAGACAGTCCCTTTGGTGTGTACAGTAATTAGTAGTAGTTAAGCAGCACGCTATAATCTTCCTCCCTAGTTAATGAAGAGAGATTGACATCTTCAGAGAGCAATTCAGATTGCTACAGGTGTATGACGCTCTCTACTGTCTGCAGAACATCCTACGACTACTGTGCTCCTAACTGAAACACGGTGTAGCTGATCTATAATGTACAAGACACAGCAGTAATACCATTGATGCATCCATCAGGATTTATTGGTCATAATGGAATTCTAACTGCCCTTACAAAAAAGACAGCAGAACAACAACAAACCCCCATCTCCAAAAAAAAAAACCCCAAAAACCCAACAAAGCAAAAAATCTACTTTATTTTATGGAAAGGTTACAATTTACTAACCATCTGATTTATGTAAAATGATAAGCTTAGTAATTATCTAAACTCTAAATCAGTAACTATTTAACCTGGCAATGGTTTATCAGAGCCCAGGCCACCTAGGGAACATCTCTAGTTCTCCAAATGTATATAAATGGAAAAGGAACTAGGTGCTTCCAGAATAATCTACAGACCAGCATCTCTTTGACCTTATTATACATTGTCCTGCTGTGCATCTAACTGCAGTATACATACCATTTATATACCGAGCTTGTTTTACATTCATATTATACATTCCTGTAAGTAATATTTTTGTAGTGTTTCTATATTATCTTTAGTACTCTAAGCCTTTATGAAATATATTTAATTGTGAGACTCTCCAGAAATCATGAGAACATATATGGTAGCATCCATTTACATGATCAAACTGAAATATTCTGGACAATTTTGATGCCTTGGCAGATGGATGCAATGAAATACAGTTGTGTTCAGCTCTTAGTAACATTAGACACATGAGCAGCTTGAGCAGACCAAGGTTAACATCTGCAATTCAGCTACTTGTTCAGAAGCCCTTTATAGTCAATTGGAAAAGAACAGGCACTTTTAGGGCACGACACATACAGTGGTAAGTACTCAGGACAAATCAGAACTGTGTTTTTAAAGTGCCTTTTCCTCCCCATTTATTATAAAAGGAGCCTACCTAACTAGCTCGTTTGCAGGTGTGAGCTGTGGTTGGCTGAGGAGCCTAATCACAGTAATGGAGTTGCAGATTCAGTCTTTACACCTGAGAGGATACCAATTACATCATCTAGCTTCTGTACATTTCTGTCAATCCAACTGTCTTAAATACATTTGGACTGAGTTTAGATTTGGGTCTTAATCCTACCTAAGAGACAACATAAGGACTTCTTTCACAATTCGGAAAATTTGGAAAGAAAGGCAAAAACGTCCTTATTACACTTGTGGAGGATGTAATGCTTAGGAGAGACAGTGGTGGGCCTGTTCCAACAAAACGCAGCTTAATATAACCAAGGAACAGCTTTACTCTACGGAAGAGAATGTGGCACTACAGAATGGGAACTGTGTATTGTGGAGCAAAAGCATCAATCAAGAAGTAACAGTTGACAAACGGTTCAAGGTCCTAGTGCTAACACTATATCTAATGTAGCTCTGAAATAAGTAGGCTACTGGTAATACAAATACTGAAATATCATGATCAGATTTGGTATTCACATTTTAAAAGAGGATGCAAAACAATTGGTGAGAGTACCTAAAGAGCCAAAACTAAATGTATGTGTTGTATATACCTTCTCTGGAAGAAACTCCTGGGCACTAAAAAAGGCACTATTATGTATCTAAGAAAAGCAAGGAGCCAAATCATGCAAATTCACATTATTAATCATGTGCAAGGGTTTTTTTGTTTGTTTGGTTGGTTGATTTTTTTAATGCACCAACCACTAGAAGAAACTAATGGGGGAAGTTATGGAATAACCAGGTTTCCTTGGTAGACTCTACAGGGAAGTACTTATTAAAATCCAATGCTTGGCTGATAAAGTCAGTATGACCTTGTAGTCAACCGGATAAAATTACCTATCCTTAAACATTACAAACTTCTGGGCATTAATTTTCTATAATTAGATTAATAGATCTTATGTTTGCAAGAGACAACCAGCGTGATGTAAGTTCTGTTTTACATGGGTCACAGGGCTTCAGGCTCATTCCTGCACCAAGAACAGCAAAGGAGTTTGGACCAGGGCTAATGCTTAAGTGCAAACTATTTAAAGCGTGCATTAAAAACAGTGAGTCTGAGTGATCTTTGTTAAATTGTTCCAGCATTAAGTTCTCTTTTTGTTACAACACGCTAATTATTTCTAATCTGATCTTACCTCATTTTTACCTCCAGTTCTCAGAACTTGCAATAATTTAGCTAGACTAAACACCTTGTTCCCTCTTAGACTTCCATTTCCTTATTAGCCTACTGTAATCAAGTCTCTCCATAACCTTTAAGCTGCCTTAACAGACTGATTTTCTATTTGTTTCACTGTTTTCCTGTCCTTTATTTACCTTTATCATTCTTAACGCTTTCTTTTCAACACCAACTTCAGTTCTGAACTACAGAAGGGGACAATGTATTCTAATAATGACAGCACTTCTTTCAAAGAAAAGCTAAGAAAACCTCCCCATTGCTTGGCATTGTTTCTGTTTTATTAAACTGATAGATCCTATGGAATTATCCATGTCCTCTATGGTCCCATAATTTCAGACCAAAAGAAAAAAAAAAAAAGAGTGATAAAGACTATGTACAATTCTTCTGTTTCTAAATGTTCCCCTGGCTATTTCTGGGCTGTTTTAATAATAATTTTGCCATAATTCCTCAAAACAATGTAAATTTCATTTGACCTGACAAGCACTTGCCATTTGCTGATGAAGAGGATTACCTGCAGCTGGGTGTCTGACATGGCACGCTTCTTTCCGAAAAGAAAGCTCTTCTTCAAGTATTTCTTTAACTCTCCTAGATGGCTCAACATACACAACTTTCTTCCCTGTTAATAAAACATATCACAAAAGAGCGATTTATTTTAAATCTCCTGAATGCCGACATGTTTTGACGAAACGTAATGCCATTTCATGCTGCTCCACTCCTGTCTTTAACACACTCTTAAGACGAATCATTTACAATTAGGCGCTAGTGTTGGGCCAGGCCCTGCTCCCCAACATGGAGCCATTCCTCAGGGCAGGAGTGTAGTGGGTCAATCTAAAATGGGAGCGAGTGCGAGGTGCCTCTCCCATGCAGGAGCCAAGGCCACCTCTCAAGGAGACATGGTCACCATGTCTCCCCATGGCAAACAACCCAAGTCAGGGCCACCCACATAGGAGGCCTCTAAAATGTCGTTACTGAGGGCGATCTCCAAGGAGCTGAAGAGGGATTAGGGCACCTCATGGCAGTCCCAACCCACACCCCTACCACGCTGGGTGCAGGGGCGAGGGGAGACGAGGGGCCACCAAGCAAGGTGGCGCTGGAGGTGAAGGCTCGGCTCCCTCGAAGGGACACGCCGGGCAAGGGCCGGGGTAGGGAAGGGGGAGCAGATGCCTCAACGGGCGAGGAGAGGGGGGGGAATGGATGGTGAAGAGGGCCCCGCCGCCGGGCCGGGGGAACCGCTGCGCTCACAGGGCTCCCCGCCTGCTGCCGCCTGGCCGCGGACATCGCTGCCCGGATCCTCGGCCGCCACTGCCCGCGGCTCCCCGCTCGCCGTCCTCATGGCCGCCGCCGCCGCGCCAGGGCAGGTAGGAAGCGGGCGTGCCGGTTGCCACAGGAGCGAGGGCGGGCGGGGGCGGTCCGGCCGGGCCCCGCTGCCGGCAGCAGGGAGCGCGGGCGAGCGGCGGGTAGAGCCGAGGCCCGGCGGGGCAGAGCGAGGTGCCACTGCCCTACCTGCCCCCTTGGGGCTGCGCCTCGGCGGGGCGCGAGTGACTGCGGGAGAGAGTCCGGCGCCTTGTGCCGCGGGGACAGGTCGGGTCCACCATTTCCAGTCACAGTTGGGGTGGCTTACCCCTTCCACAGGCCAGACCTAACAACAGGGTGGCCTCCGAGGCAGTGTGTGGCCAGTTGCCATTCCCAGGGGATAGCAGGCCACGGCCACCTCATGCCCACTTGGGGCACAAGGGTGGGCAACAGCTCTAGGCATTATTAATGGTTCTGCTGTAAGCATCGTTAATGGTTCCTCATTTGTCAGTCAGCGTTACCACACACGCACATCACAAACGTGGTACCCCTGCCGGCTGTCACCACTGGCCTGCCTTATGAAAGGATGCCTTGTCCTTCTCTCCTGAGGCAATGGCCACGGTGGAGATAAAGACAGAAGAGTCCACTTTAACTGGATAACCTAGATATGTAGCTTAACTGATAGAACTTAGAATCTCCCCAGGGAAGCGGTGAGCTCCCCATCATTTGCGGTCTATCTTGACTTCATTAAAGCATTCGACACCGTCTCCCACAGCATCCTTGCAGCCAAACTGAGGAAGTGCGGCCTGGACGATAGGGTAGTGAGGTGGATTGTGAACTGGCTGAAGGATAGAAGCCAGAGAGTTGTAGTCAATGGGACAGAGTATAGTTGAAGGCCTGTATCTAGTGGAGTCCCTCAGGGATCAGTACTGGGCCCAGTATTATTCAATATATTCATCAATGACTTGGATGAGGGAATAGAGTGCACTATCAGCAAGTTT
>VXBJ01004673.1:410452-662219 GCA_013400055.1 Nycticryphes semicollaris | reverse complement strand
AAGGACAGGGAACTGCTTGAGAGAGTCCAGGCCAGAGCCACAAAGATGATGGAGTGGAGCATCTCCCATACCAGGAAAGACTGAGGGAGCTGAGTCTCTTTAGCTTGGAGAAGAGGAGACTGAGGGGTGACCTCATTAATGTTTATAAATATGTAAAGGGTGAGTGTCAGGAGGATGGAGCCAGGCTCTTCTCAGTGACAGGCAATGACAGGACAAGGGGCAGTGGGTGCAAGCTGAAACATAAGAAGTTCCACTTAAATATGAGGAAAAACTTCATAGTGAGGGTGATGGAACACTGGAACAGGCTGCTCAGAGAGGTTGTGGAGTCTCCTTCTCTGGAGATATTCTGTGATTCTGTGATCATTGGACACTTTTTTAAGATTTTAAGGGTGCTAGGCCGTCTTGTCTAAACCATGCCTTTGCCAAGAAAGGTTGGACCACATGATCCTTGAGGGAATTTCGTATTTAGTAATGCTTTTCATAAAATAAGGCATCATGAGATGCTGTTCATAGGACTCAAGTAGACTTGACTCTCCTTGTTTGGCCACTATTAATGTTTTGAGAAAGAAGAGTAGCTGACAATTATAGTAGTCAATGGATAATGCTTCCAGTGGGCACATGGGGAAGGTGTCCTGCTTGCCTGCCCAGCAGCTTTGCCCCACAGTAGCTTCCTTGAAATCATGACTTTGCATGCAGTAGTGAGAATTCGCAAGATACAAAGCAAGTCTAGTTACACAAATGCATGAGTTCTGTATTTCTCCTTGATGCATTAATCTTCCACAGATGTCCTGAAACCAAACTTTCAAAATGATAAGCATTAAATTAATCTTGTATCATTCACAGTTCAGAGGCAGTTCTCTATTTTCTAACAGGAGTGCTGAGCAGGGCTTCTGGAAAGGTGAGCGACAGAGGTGCCCTCTGTAGTTGGCTCATCAGAGCACCAAATGTGGGCTAACATACCCCAACCCTGCTGCTGCAGCTCCAAACATGCTTCAGCTGTTAGTGGTGGCTGGAAGGAGCTTGGGATCACTCCATAAGGATCTTGCATGGGACAAGAGAGTGTTGTGTTACAGGTCTCATACCGAGTGACAGTACCTCAGGTCTTCCATTCAGTTTTCAGTGCAGCTTGATTAACAGAAAGAAGCAAGTTTCTCCACTCCTGAATTATAGATGGCAAAGTTGAACCTCAAAATAATGCAGCATGCCATTATCATGGGAAAATCTTTTGTGTTTCAATTCCCAGGTCATCTGCTGCTCTGGCAGCATTGCTGACATTCTACCAGTATCCTTCTAAATCATTATTAATCAAAAAAGATCTACCCACTGAGTAATTGTTTTGACATGTACAGTATTTGTTTTGACAGGTACTTAAAGCCCCTCACTCAAAAACTTGCATCTAGTAGTGATTTTTGTCCAAAACTTACACTTGAACCAAGGTGGGGGAAATTAAAAAAAAAAAATAATAATAGATAGGCAGTGCACATTACTGACCGTCTCACAGATAGTTAAATAACCCAGAGGTGTTGATTTTCCAAATGAAGTCAGAAGACTGGGAGATCCAGACTGATGCAGGTGATGTGAACAGTAACACAGGTAAATTAAACTCTCAAGTCAACTCTAAAAAAATGATAGAATTTTTCCCTTGCTAGCAGAAAGGCTGAACTGACAAACAGAAAGTTATGTGAAAATTTAAAGAATTAATATTTTTCTGCTAAGTTAAGCCAAGCAATACTCAGTGCTAAAGACCCACTGAGAATGTCTCAGATGAAGGGTCCCAAGTCTTGACTGCAAACCAGTGAGATTGCAGCTGGCACAGAGAGAAGCAGCGCTCGAGTGTGTGCTGAGCTAAAGGCCTCAGAATCTTAAGAAACAAACCAACCAACCCACTCCCACTACCCTGAGGTCTGCTTAAATGATGGCAGCAAAATCTCTGCCAGAACTTTTTGAAGCCTATCTCAGATGTGAATGCCCAGGATTAGTAATACAAGCTATCACAAATTAAAATGGCATTAAATAAGAAAATAAATGAATGGTCTAGAAAATCAGGAATTTTGAGGAAAGATATCAGTAAAGTTTTTAAACTATGCTGAGTACTTGGGCTGGAATGAGGGGTTCTCTTTGGGGATTCAAAAGCAGAAGAGAAACGCTGCTGGAGTGTGTCCTCCACTAAATTAGGTGTAACTAAATCAGACACAGCAGTATCCTGGCTGTTTATCCTCACACAGCTGAGGTTCATTTGTTCTAACCAATGCCGTATCCATGACATTAAAACTTTACTCCTCAACTTAATTTGCAAGCGAAAAGTAAACAGCATCTTCAGAGAGAGTAATTTCCTTGAAAGGTACCAGAAAAGAAATAATCTGGAACTACTTTAACCATCCTATGAATAATGCTTTTGATTTATGAACAGGTGATTGCATTAGTAATTGAGTTTCAATTAAAAATACGACACCAAAATACCTAGGGTTAAATATTTTATTTTATAATAAGCCTTACACCAGGATCACTAAACATTTGTGTTTATCATCCAAATAAGTTACATTCATTCTGAGCTTTCATGCAGTTTTAAAAAAGTTAAACTTCTCCAAAAATAATTTTCAAGTGTGCTGTAATAAACTCTGCATAACCAAGCCAGAATTCTTTCGCGTCAAGTAAACATTCCAGTTTGCCCTCCTGCTTTGACAGTACAGACCAATTACAAAGCCCCTCCAAATTTGCACTAATTAAATGGAAACTCACTGAAATTACCGAGACGTTCCGAATACCTTGAGGAACAGCAGTAATGCTTCAGAGTATGAGCGAGGCCACTGAGCTGAGTTGCAAAAAGTGACATTTTGCCTGAGGAGAATACTAAAATATCTTAAATCGAAAACCTTGCTGCAAAGGGACAGACCGCCACCGAGGAGCATGCAGAGCACCGAGAACAGGCAGCACGCCTCACCTCCACCAGCTTAACCACCCCTTCTAAGGGGACACAGCATTTATGCAGTCTTCTACTATCTCAAACAGGTAGTGATAGACATCAGTCCTCCTGGCAATGTCAAGGGCCGTTTCATCCAAGTTGTTTTTCAGGTCTGGTTTCACGTAGCGATTCAACAGCAAGAGTTCCAGGGTTTCTCTGCTGTTTTTGTTCCCCGCGGCGATGTGCAGGGGGGTCAGCAAACCATTCGTCTGCGCGTTGATGTCTGCACCCTGCTGAAGCAAGAAGGCGGCCACTTTTGTGTTGTTCCACTTGCAGGCGCTGTGCAGTGGCGTCCAGCCATCCACCGTCTGTGCGTGAACGTCCGCCCCTTGGGCCACCAATTCATGTGCAACGTCCAGGTGCCCGCTGTAGGCAGCTCGGTGGAGAGGAGTGTACTGATCTTCGTCACGAGCGTTGACTGGAGCCAGCTTCTCAGAAAGCAGCCTCTTCACTGTGCTCAGCTATTGAAGGAAAACAGGTAATTTAATACAAAACTCCACAAACAAGATGCATGGCTGGTATGGTTTGAAAAACCTGTAACAATTTATTATCATTTAGACAATTATTCTATTACCTGATGACACCCCTCCTCACCTGGGAAGGGGAGCTGGGAAAAAACAAGGAAACCCAAAGGCTGAAATATAAACAGATTTAATAGAGTAAGACTAAATAATTAACGTTAACCATATTAAAGAACCAGTATTGATCCTGATAACAATATAAAATATACAAGAATTATACCCAGCCCACTCTCACAGCAGGAAGCTGCACTTCCAGAGAGGACAGCAAATGTGGGACACTGCAAGCCTTGCGGCTTTGGGAAGAAGGGAAAGGCTCAGGGGTCTAGTACCGGGGCAAGGGGTTCTCAGGATGGCAGCCACCAAGGGAGAGAGAGGACTCCTCAGCAAAACTTCTAACTTGTATCTAATGTGATATGGTATGAAGTGACCCTGCTTGACCCTGGACAGCATGGGTCAAGTTCCCAGATCTCGCTCCTCCTCATCATTCCTGCACCTCCTAACTTGGAAACCTGGAGACCTTGAAACCCACATACCATAGCCCACAAATGGAGACAGAGTCTTCTAATAGTGCAGTTTTCCCAAGCGTCAGAATATAAATTAGTCCTGTGTCACTCAAGCCAGGACAATGGCTTTTACTGTTCGTTCTGAAGTTCTGCAAGATAACAATTTCTGTTGGTCTCCAAATGGTTTAAGTGTTACAAATTTTAAAATAAAACCAGTTATTGATACTTTTGTTACTGGGGTGGGGTTTTTTTGGTTGTTTTGGCTTGTGGGGTTTGTTTGGTTTGGGTTTTTTTAAGAAATAAACCATCATAATTCTGGCGCAAAGCCACACAGCCAAAGTTCCCCCCTGCTTTAAGCATGCAGTTGCTCACCTTAGACCTCCCCATTCCCTGTGAGGACACAAGTGCTTCCACAGAACTGTAGGTGGAGCTTGTGCATGTGTAAGAAAAGCAACTAATAAAAATGTACACATAGATGTGTAACAAGCTACATAACAGGTATCTCAGGCTTCTCTCCCTCATTGCTGAGAANGAGTGGTGCCCAGGGAGGGGGTTGAGTCCCCATCCCTGAATGTGTTTCAGAGTCCTTTTAGATATGGCGTTGGGAGATATGGTGTAGAGGAGAACGTTGTAGAGTATGGCAGATGGTTGGACTCGATAATCCCAAGTGTCACTTCCAACCTGAATGATTCTATGAATAAAAAGCTTCCCCCCACACCCTGTAAAGAAACAGGAAAAGTCACCATTCTCTGCATATGGAGCTTTTGAGAAAATGAAATTCAGATACACCCTCTCCACCCTAGCTGAAAGGCTTAGTTTGCCGTGATGGAAGCATCTGGCACGCTTCCAGTTACAGAAGGTTAAGAGTGGCGTTATTTTAACCTGGATGCACAATCAAAGCTTTTGTTCTGAAAGCTACTTGATCCAGAAACATTTCAGCATATGGAGGCTACAAAGGGGGATGTTTTGCATACAGCAGCCTGCAAAACTGCAGCGAAACAGCTCTGAGAGATAAAGGAAAGCATAACTAAGTTTTTGTTTGTTGCCAAAACTGTAGATAACTGCTCAAAATAACCTTCTCATCAGCAATATCCACAAACAGGATAAATGCCTTACCCGATTGTTTTCAGCTGCCCAGAGCAGCAATTTCTCTGGATTTTTTTCCATTTTTTTCTCTTGCATTTCATACCACTCCTCACTTCTTTCTTGCTCATCATCATCATCGTCATCGTCAGACTGTCCCGACCAACAGCTCTGAGTCCCCACAGGAATCAAATGCCTGTGCGTCTCCAGCAGCTCCAGCTGGTTGAAATTCTCCGTAAAGTCTTCAAACTGGTCGCTGTCCTCATCCTCCTCGTCCCCCTGCTTGGCTTTACTCATCTTCACGGAGCATCTGTAAGTGGCAGAAACACAGCGATGTTTATAGTAACTTTCACAGTTATCGTCGATAAAAACACGCCATTATTCATAAACAACAGATTTAGAGAAAAGACTGGATTTTAAGGCAGTGTTTCTGCCCGTTTGGCGCCGCCCACCCTTTCCCCTCACGGCTCGGCCCGGCCCCACTGCCCTCCGCGAGGTTCGCACCAGTCCGGGAAGGGCCTCGACGGGACCACTGGGAGGCTGCCCTCAAGGACCCCCCCCACGTCCTGGGCCCTGCCTATGGGCTGCTGGCGGCTACAAACAGTAACTCCGGTCTCCGATCCTCAGTGGGAACCCACCCGCCTGCCCGCCCCGTCTCAGCTTCGCAACCGAACGCACCTGCCGCCCCCACCAACGCAGCGCTCTGAGGGCGGGACCACCGACGACGGGAGGGGCTACCCACCGAAAAGACGCACGCACGCACACTCCCCCCACCCGGCCGGCACTCGCCAGCGGACGTGACGACAGCGTTAGCCGGGATAGAACTGACCAATCGCGACGGCCCCGCAATACACGGGGCGCCTCTCGCGAGAGGAGCGCTAGGCCCCGCCCTTCCCGGCGCCATGGAAACGGCGCGTGGTGGCGGGAGGCAGCACTAGGCCCTGGGGTGAGGTATCTGCTGTGGGTCTCAGTGTCTGCCGGTCTCCGGTGGAGCACCTGCGGCCTCGTCCGCTTGTGCCTTGGGGGCTGGCAGCTGCCCCGCATTCCTGGCGGGGGAGCCGGCTGGTTGCTGCTCCCGTCACCAAACGCTGTGGTAGTCGTCCTCGTCCCGCGCCCGCCGTGCCCATCCGCCCCGCCTCCCGTCCTGTCGCGGGTTGCCCTGAAGTTGGCCGTTCCTTACGTGCCTTGCCCGGGGAGAGGCGCGGTGGGAGCTGTGCTCCTTTCCCGGACGGGTGATGTGAGAGAGCTCTGGCGCTGCCTGGGGTAGCGGTGCCTCTGGTGCGGTTGTAAACCGTTAAACCAGGCATGGATCTTATCTTACCTTGAAGAGTTTTATGAGCAAGAATTACTAGTAAATAACTGGATAACTGGTCGTTCGGGTCTCTCTGCCTTTCGCTCCAATTTGTTTATAATTTTTGTCTCTCAGGCTTTTCGTAGCATCAATGAAGCTAGAAACTGTCTTCCTGACCTGAGTTACCCAGCTGTGCCCAGAGCCACTTTGTGAGGAGTCTTGGCACGAAGATGAGTACCGTCAACTCACAGTAAGCTACTGTTGTCTGCAGCTCTATGCAGTTATCAGCAAGCCTTTTGTATGTTTGGAATAAGTTAGGAAGAACTCAAATCAGCATTTATGCTTTCCCTTAGATCCTCGTGATCATCCTACTTGCTTTCACATATGTGTAGATTACTACTGCAAAGAGAGAAAATTGAATATTTGTTCACCAAGTCTTTATGGGCAGAAAGCATAAAAAAGGACTCGTTTTTCATTAGGTCTTTCATAGAGATGGTTGCAGGCCTTCTATTAGAGTAGACTGATTGGGATAACCTGATTTTCAAACTGGTTAGATTGAAGGTCTATTTGCAATAAAAATAATGAAATATTTGGAGAATATTACAAGAATTACTGTAACAAATCTGTGTATTTAATGACGTTGGAGAGAACAGCTTCAAGTCTGTGTTGACATTCTTCAGTATATTGCTGTCTAACATAGATTTTTTTTTTCTGTCTTAATTCAGGGATGATGAAGATACCTTTAAAATACTTATTGCTACTGATATTCACCTTGGCTATTTGGAAAAGGACCCAGTTCGTGGAAATGATACATTTATAACCTTTGATGAAATTCTAGACCATGCACAAAAAAATGAAGTAAGTACTGCTTTTTGGAAAGTGAAAGCGTATGACTGTTCCAAACTGCTGGAAACTATAAAGCAATCTTTAGTAATATCAGATTAAATGACTGAACTATTTATTGCAACCAGTTACGTTTCTCTTTTAGTTAAAGGAATACCTGTTCTTATTGAATTTATGACACTGGTTGCATTAGTGATGTTTTCAGGTTGTCTGCACCAGTTCCAGTGGTATTTAGAGAGGGTTTGTTACTGCAAGAAGGGAAAATAACTGGGGGGTGGTGGTGGTGAGAGTAATGATACAAAGACTTCAGACAACTCAAAGTAGAAATCAAAGCTAGAAACTTTAAAAGTGTTGTTCCTGTTTTTAAGGATTGAATGTTTCTTAGTCAAATTATTTGTAATTTTGATGAAGATGATTTTTTTCCCCTAATGCATTTTCAAAAGGTAATATGGACAGAAACTGCAACTAGTACTTTCTCAAAGTGATGTGGAGACAGCTATTGATTTCTTCCCAGTAGGTACCACAGCAATCAAAAGAGAATGTATCTCTTCATGCCTATCAAAGATAATGTTTAGGAGCCAGTCTGGAGACCCTTATTAAAATAATTCACTGGTGGGTTTTTTTACTACTATCAGTTGTTTTCTACTATAGCTCTTCATAAGTGGGTCTTCATGGGTTTGGTTTTGTTTGCATGAATAATTTAACTAATGTTTGTTTCATGGGGAAATTAAATACTGTGCCTTCAACTACCAGTTCCTTTTACCCAGAAGTCCAGATATGAGGAAATATGCGGAAATCCTTAGAAAAAATAATTTAAATTATTTGCTTAGAAGTCTTTCAAAGTAATGCAAAATGTTGTATTAAATTAATAGAGCTTTTTGTTATGTACAGGTGGACTTTGTTTTACTAGGTGGGGACCTTTTTCATGAAAACAAACCTTCCAGGAAAACAGTGCACTCTTGTTTGGAGACACTGAGAAAATACTGCATGGGTGATCGTCCTGTTGAGTTTGAAATTTTGAGTGATCAGGCAGTAAATTTTCACTATAGCAAGTAAGTATGCTCCTGTAAATTATGGTGTAAGGTTTGGTTTGGGTATTGGGTGAATGTGTTGTGATTTTTGGTTTCTGTCGTCTGACTGGAACCTTGATGTTTTAGCCCCATTTGTGTGGGACAGTTTACAGGATGACTTCACCTGTCATTTTTCATTATCTAAGTTTATAAAGGAATGCACACAGTTTTTTGAGAAACTTCTGAATGTGTTGTGACATGTGATACGTTTATGTAATGTATAGTTTCTATCCTGCAAGTACAATGCAAATAAACCAATTTACAAAGATTGATGTGGTAAAATCAGCAGAGTTCTTTGCGTTTAAACAAAGACTGAGCAGCCCAGACCCCTCTCCTGCATGTACCACACAATGTGTTGTACAATTCTTTTTGTAGGCTTTCTCTAAAACAAAATAAATAAACAAAAACCAACCAACCAAAACAAAACCCTACAGATCTTTTTGCTACTCTGTTCACACAGGGAAATGCCATTCCAGCCCATAAGTGAGAGTCTTGTTACTGTGCAGCTTAAGCTGATTCCTAGTCATGTAGTACTCATTTGTGCTGCTGTCACAATGTATTTGTGCTGATGTTAATTTGAAGAGAATATTGGGGATTGTCCACAAATTTGCAGATATAGTTTAACTTTTTTTTTTCTTTTTTATCACCCCTTTCTTCTTGTTCAGGTTTCCGTGGGTGAATTATCAGGATAAAAATCTCAACATTTCTATTCCAGTTTTTAGTATTCACGGCAATCATGATGATCCCACAGGGGTAATTATTATTATAATTGTACTGTTATATTGCATAAATACTACAGAAAGAGAAACTTGTATAGAAATACAGTTCTTGGAGAACAGGCTAGTTGTTAGTCAGTTTCTCCACTCTTCATGTAAATATTTTGTGTACCTTTAGGAATTCTGTAAATTAACAACAACAAGGTAAGTGTGAGACTAAAAGAGAACAGAAAGAAGTTAAGGGATCCATTTGAACTGTTTAAATTCTTAATTTATGTAGATTTGTCACTTAAAACAGAAGCTTTTTTTTTTTGCCAAGAAATGACAGCCTTTCATAAAGTCTTTAAAACAAATTCTATCTGTGGAGACCAAAGACTCTTTTCTTAAAGATGGCAACTTTTGATACTTTGACTTGCTTGTATAGAGTTGATATGCATCTTACATTTACAAGGAAGTTAATCTAATAATGATGAAATGCGACCTTAAAAAGTAGTTAGCTTAACCAGATAATTTTCTATAGTAGTTTAGAGACTTTGACTCTCTGAGGGTTTGGGGTTTTTTTCTGAATGATTTCATGTTAAACTTCATGTTGTTCAAATAAAGCAAGACTTCTAAGGAAAAGCTTTTGTACTCATTAGTCCTGAAAATAAAAAGCTAATACATGTGGCAGGGTTTTTCAACTGCAGAACTTACTTAAGGAAAGATACACTCTCTCCCTTTGAGACTGTTTCATTTACACTTTAAATGCTCAATTCAAAATTTTGATATTTCTTTCTTAATATTATCTACAGGCAGATGCACTGTGTGCATTAGATATTTTAAGCTGTGCAGGATTGTTGAATCACTTTGGACGTTCAACTTCTGTGGAGAAAATAGATATTAGTCCCATTTTATTGCGTAAGGGCAGGACAAAAATTGCTCTGTATGGCTTAGGTAAGTATTAGTCTGCCAGATTGTGGCTGGACTGTTTGTGCATTACAGAAGCTCAAAAGGTCTAAATTGAGTTGGAACAAACGTACAGTGCTGCAACAAACATGCTAAATTAAAGCCTATCAGTTCTGGAATGGTTTCTCCTTTTGCTGTGTTGTCACTGGGTTACCAGTTGGTTTTTTTTCTTTGCATTTTTTTTTATTTTAAAGTAAATCCTTCAGTAGCTTTTATACTTTTATTGGTCTTAAATGATCCGTTCCTAAATTAGCTATATATAGTGCCTGTGCATTGGGTCACGGCAGTCATATTCTTTAATTCTCACTGTTGTGTGTTAAGCAAACTTCCTCCTGTTTAGGAAAAACTTAAATGCTGTATGTTCCTGTGCTATTTTGGTTATATTTAAAAACATAAACTGTCTGAGTAGAAACCTAATGTCTGGCCTGTCTGTCTGAAGTGATTCCTAAGTAAAATCTGCCACGGGTTTCTATAAAGAAACTTGCAAAGAGTTTAGTATTTTAAAGGTGTTCTACGGTGGGTTTTCAACTTCAGCTTGTCCCTTTCTATTTTCTCCTCTACTGTCACTTCTTACTTAGAATGGTTATGTTTGACTGCTTTCTGTTTAGACAAATTAATCAGTGAGAACTAAATTTTTTCCCCTTATCTGATGTCCAGTTGTGAGTGCTTAAACATTTCATTTCCAAGCAACTTTTATAGCTGTAAGTTAATTGGCTGTGTCCTAACTCCTAATTGGCTGTGATTTCATATGTTTAATGAGATACTTTAAAAGCTTGCTACATGTTCTGAGGGTTATTATTGATAATACCATAACATAAAAGTTTTCAAAAAGCATTTGAATTTTAAATACCCAAAACCATCACTGGGAAACACAAGAACTTTACAAAGTATGGGTGTTGTTGCATGAAAATATTAATGAGATCTTTCTTTGAGCTTGTGCAAGGATTACGTACCCTCTTGACTTTCTCTGATTTAAAGAACACTTATATGAAATACATAAAATTCATATGGGACTTTATTGAAATGCATCATGAATGGATGATTTGGGTTTTGGTGTATTTTTTTCTTTGTTAAAAACATCAAGGAAACAATTGGTGACAAACAGTTGAGAAGTACTACAGACCTTTTCCTGCTATGTGGGAAAGCACCCAATTTTGCAGAATTATAGAATAGAATCATAGAATTGTCTAGGTTGGAAGGGACCTTTAAGATCATCCAGTCCAACCATCAACCTAACTGACCAAAACCATCAATAAACTATATCACTGAGCACTGTGTCAACCCATCTTTTAAGTAATTCCAGAGATGGTGCCTCAGCCACTTCCCTGGGCAGCCCATTCCAAGGCTTAACAACCCTTTCAGTGTAAAATTTTTCCTGATACCCAACCTGAACCTCCCCTGGCGCAACTTGAGGCCATTTCCTCTTGTTTATCGCCTGTGACCTGGGAGAAGAGACCACCCCACCCCTCTCTACACCCTCCTTTCAGGTAGTTGTAGAGAGTGAGAAAGTCTCCCCTCAGCCTCCTTTTCTCCAGGCTGGACAACCCCCACTCTCTCAGCCTCTCCTCCTAAGGCCCTCTCCAGACCCCTCACCAGCTTAGTTGCCCTTTCCTGGACCCCCTCCAGCACCTCAATGTCTTTTTTGTGATAAGGGGCCCAAAACTGGACACAGTACTTGAGATGAGGCTTCACCAGTGCTGAGTACAGGGGGACGATTACCTCCAGAGTCCTACTCACGACTGTTCCTGATACAGGCCAGGGTGCTGTTGGCCTTCTTGGCTACCTGGGCACACTGCTGGCTCATGTTCAGCCAACAGTTAACCAACATCCCCAGGTCCTTTTCTGCTGGGCAGCTCTCCAGCCACTCTCCCCCATGCCTGGAGTGCTGCAGGGGGTTGTTGTGACCCAAGTACAGGACCCGGCACTTGATCTTGTTGAACCTCATCCAATTGGCCTCAGCCTGTCCAGATCCCTCTGCAAAACATTTCTAACCTCAAGCAGGTAGATTCATGATTTACTTCTTGTTTTGAAGAGAATTTCAAAGTATGTTTAAGAATTCAATCTCTACTCAGCAATACCTGTTTTTAGACTCCACCTTACAACCAAATATACTTCTTACTGTGACAAGGAGAAACAAAACATCTCTTCTAATATTTTTAATTCTGTCCACAGTAAATTGTTTGGCACAGAAAGCTGGCAAGAGGTCTCAAATCAGATGTATTTGGTAAAATTGCTTTTAGCAGTTGTTTAAAGGTAGATTGCACGTTAAAATGTCTTAAATAGACAATTTGTACTTTTTTTAAATTCATAATCACACCTCATACTTCTTAGGCCATGAAAATGAAGGTCGGTTCTTGGACAAATTTATGTTCTTCATGCTCTTTTTAATAGAGTTGCTAATAAAAAAAAAAAAACAAAAACAAAAAAAAAACAAAACCAACCCAAACTAAACCCCCCCCAAAAATTGGTTTACCACTCAAAAATTATTTAATGTTTTGTTTTGTCTACTCCAGGAGCTATTCCAGATGAGAGGTTGTATCGTATGTTTGTCAATAAACAAGTAACCATGCTGAGACCAAAGGAAGATGAAGATAGTTGGTTTAATTTGTTTGTGATTCATCAAAATAGGTAACACTATTGAATGAGTTACAGTGACTTTTAAACTTATGGAGTTACTTCGTTAAACTGCCTTGAAAAGGATAGGTGAGAAAGCCAGCCGTGCTGGTTGGTGCTTCGTGCGAGTAGCTGGTTTCATAAGATTTTCACAAATGAAAGAATTGTTCTACAGCTCTTCTTGCAGAAGAATCATAAAGGCAAAGAGTTGAAATAAACGAGTTGGGAATGTTGGGAATTCTCCCCCTAAAATCTTACAGGCAGTGTAATATGCATATAATTAGTGTTTCAGCTCTAACGAGCAGACACGGGCATTAAACTTCCAATTGTATTTTCTGTCCTTGAACCATAATTTGATAAGTACCAGTTCTTCACTTGCACTGCTATGCTTTGCAGTTCCTCTTGAATAGAGGATGGGTAGCATGTCTTCTTTCTGCTTACATGCTTCTTCCTGCAGTGGTAGTAGAAACAAGCAGAGTTATTTTCCAAAGTCTTTTATACTTTTTCCTGAAGAAGAGTGCAATCCTCACGTGCAAGTAATGGTGAAGCAGAAGTAAACAAATAGAGGTCAGATAACCCTGTTACGGATCTCTGTCTGGTAGGCTGAAGGAGCTCACTCCTTCCACAAGCAATAAATATGAGGAGTACCTGATGTGAAATATGTCAGATATTTTTGCTGGAGTTTCTGTATCACTTCAAATCACACTGATGTTTTTCTCTTCCTTCATTCCCCCTGTGTGCACCCCTGACTGTACACATTCTAATTATTTTTCTCTTTTCTTGAACAGGAGCAAACATGGAGCTACCAACTACATTCCAGAGCAGTTTTTAGATGACTTCATTGATCTTGTTGTGTGGGGTCATGAACATGAGTGCAAAATAGTGCCATCCCAAAATGAACAGCAATGTTTCTATGTTTGTCAGCCAGGAAGTTCAGTAGTGACATCTCTGTCCCCGGGGGAAGCTGTGAAGAAGTGTGTGATAGTTTCTTTTTTGTTATTGTTTATCCTGTGCATTTTGTGTTGAGAAAGGGAAAAATAATTCTATTAAGTGTGAAAGGATTTGTGTTATAGTGTGGATTAGCTTCAGCATGTGACATAACAGATGATATAGATGGAATCAGTGCCCAGAATAACTTTTGTTTTACTTAGGATCAAACCTTACATTTGAAGCAAATGGAACTTGCCTAGTAGGGGATACACCCTGATAAACTGGAATACGAGGAACTGTGTACATGTGCTTGCTTATGGAAAAGCAGAATCTAAATATAATGCAACTGACGTTTGGCAGGGCCAACCTTGAAGTACAGATCGAAGAACTCCCTGTAGCTTTTAAACTTTGGTCCATGAAAAGCAGATATGAATTTACACCAAATTTTTATACTGTAGTTCTCTTAAGTTTATCTTCCAGTAACTTACCTCTCTCCTTCTAGGCACATTGGTTTGCTGCATGTTAAAGAGAAAAAAATGAAAATGCATAAGATTGCTCTACAGACGGTGAGAACTTTCCACATGGAGGATATTGTTCTAGCTGATCATCCAGATCTTTTTAATCCCGACAATCCTAAAGTAACTCAGGCAATACAAGCATTTTGCATGGAAAAGGTAAGTTGCAGCGCTAACAGTATATGGATAACAGCTTATGGTCAGGGAATGTGATCTGTGACTGGTTTTGAAACTGGAATGTGAGAAGTCTTACGTTTTGATATGTATTACTTGAGACAGATTTAGGCACCGTTTCCGTCAGAGGCTAAATCCGTGACAGCCACTGTGGCCTTGGCTTCCCAGTTCCTTGACTGGGATGATGTATTAAAGTAGACTAGAACTGCTTTATGGGTGTCCATATCATCGATAGTTTCTAAACTCTTGCCTGAGAGTGGGGCAGCGCTGGATGTGCACTTTGAAACTAGTGTAAATATGTGTACCTAAACCATGGGAGCTGGGCTGTGCAGTGTGAAGTACCAGAAGTAATTAAACAGGTTTATTAATTGCTCTTGGTTCTTAGGTGTGTATAAGTCTTTTCCTGCTTTTCTCTGGAACTAGAAATTTAGTAAAGGCTAATGCCTATATAGTAAGAGTTTGAGTCATCAGTGATGTAGATACTGCTGGACTATGGTGTACCTGAAAGATATGCCTTTCAGTATGGCTTTTCTCGCTCATTCTTATGGCTTTTGGCTGGACACTGGTACACATGAGTGTTCAGGAATGAGAGCACAGCCTGTAATTATTTATTTTCATAGCTCCCCCCTGCAGTTGCATGTGTTTAAGGTTATATTTGAGTTCAGGCATCTGTAAGAGAATAAAGTGGAACTGAATTTCTAATTGTGCTTCATAGGTTGAATTGATGCTGGATGACGCAGAAAGAGCACGCTTGGGAAATCCACACCAGCCAGAGAAGCCTCTCATAAGATTACGAGTAAGATTCTGTTGACCTGAGGTGTAACTAGTGTTCTGTGGTGAAGGATGGTCTGATGGTGAAGGGGATCAAATGTGGCTATTTACAGAGTAGTTTTTCTTAAGTCATATTATCCTAAGTTTGTTCCTAACCTAATTTATGGAAACTTTCCTGAGGACTGGTAAATTAAATAAATTAAGAACAAGTTGTGAATCTGGGCTGTTATTAGCTATTCTGCTGATATTATTTATTAGCTATTATCGTCCATTAACTATTCTGCATAATATGGCAAAGCATTCATTTTATGTTTACTTATTTTTTATTTTAATTTTTCCTTTGAAAGGTAACGAGCTCATCTTGATTTGTGCGGCTTCTTTATTTCTGTTTGTTTCATACTTACATTTTTTCCTTTCTTCCCTTAGGTTGATTACACAGGTGGCTTTGAACCATTTAGTGTCCATCGTTTTAGCCAGAAGTACATGGATAGGGTGGCTAACCCAAAAGACATCATACACTTTTTCAGGCATCGTGAACAAAAAGAGAAGAATGGTAATTATAAAGGAAGGAATCACTGGCTTACCTTGGTTATCATTTTTCTTCCTTTATTTTGTTACCTTGCAAAGGCTCAGTACCTACCATCTAACATATTATAGAAGGAGTAAAGCTGCATAGTCTCATTTAAGTGTAAATATTGCACAAGTATTTCTGTTCTATTTCTGGGTTTGTCTAAAATGCTGATATTCAGCACAGCATTTGCTGATACTTATTAATAAATAATTCCTTTTTATTTGGCCTCCAATGTTATTGAGTTGCTTATCGTAATAAATATCACTCCATGCAGACTGAGTTACTCAGTGATTCTATGGTAATTACCATGAAAGTATTAAACATCTCACTCATGAGACTTTTTAGAATTAGATGGTTGATTTTGGGCTCTTTGCAAGAAAAGAGGTGAGTGTTGTAGTTTTTTGTTCTGGTTTGTTGCTTGTTTTGGTTTTGTTTTTTGTTTGTTGTTTTGTTTAATTTATTGCTGTAGTAATTTATTTGTTTATACCTAAAATACTAATGGAGGGTTGGGCTTGAGAAATGGTCGTATACTTAAAAAAAACACCCAAAAAGATCCGAATGTACAAGAGCATTTTGTTTGCCCTAATTAATCATGTGTGTGGGATGCTCTTGGCTTTTTAATCTGTTCCAGGTATGTCTCTATTCAAACTTTTGTGCAAAACAAGTAATAGCTGTTACTACTGTGGCATTTCTCACTGTGCCTAGAATTTTTAATAAAAGGTTAATAGGCGTTGCCCAAATACTGGATTTGTAATAGTCGCTAACGAAGATACAGGTTGCCCAGGAACCTACTGTGCTAAATAACTTAATATTTCACATTAGTGCATTGTAAGTACTCAATTGAATTGACAGTCTTTACTTACACTGTCAGTTTTATAAAGTTCAAAATACTGTTTCATGAACAAAACCTGCTTTTAGTAAGTTTTTTGAATTATGCTCTATTGATCTTGTTTTATTTTGCCTTTTTTAAAAAATAGTTGTATAATCTCATTTACATTTTCAGAATACACAGAAGTATCATAAAATCATAGAATCATTCAGGTTGGAAGAGACCCTTGGGATCATCAAGTCCTACCATCATCCCTATTCTACGAAGTCCTCCCCTACACCATATCTCCCAACACCTCATCTAAATGACTCTTAAGTCGTTCAAGTATATTCAGATACACATCTGTCACCATGTTTCATCAATGCATTTTAATTGTCCTACTTAACTCAGATTCAGGCAGGGAGTGTAAAAAAATACCACGGTTCTTTGCATTACTTTGTTAAATATCCTCAAATACAAGGGAGGTGGCTAATAAAGCAATCAAAATTTTCAGGACGTGGACCTGTTGGAGCAGGTCCAGAGGAGGACAACAAATACTATCAGAGGGCTGGACCACCTCTGCTGTGAGGACAAGCTGAGAGTGTTGGGAGTGTTCAGCCTGAACATATGAAAAAAGACAAAAAAAAAAAAACCCCAACCCACATATAAAAAGACCTTTGATGGGTCATTTGACTTTTCTTCCATTTGTGATCTTCTAAAGTTCTGTTATAATAACCTTCAGGTCATAGCATTCAGTTTGTAATTACAGATATTTGGTAGTTAGAAGACTTTACATCTACTGAAGTTGTTTTGTACAATTATTGCATCTGTTATGTTTACCTTTATTTCTAGACAATAGACTCTTCAGTTAGAACAAAAACCTGTTACCTGGACAAGGGACCACAATTCTTACGAGGCCTACACCTTTTTTTCCTATTACTGTCAGTGGAATGATAATAGTTAAATGCTACAAGTGTGGGTGACAGTGCCACTGTGCTTTTCTGTTCTAGAGAATGATCTTAATTTTGGAAAACTGGTTACCAGACCTGCTGAGGGGATGACACTGAGGGTGGAAGACCTTGTAAAGCAGTATTTTCAGACAGCAGAGAAGGTATCTTTCTGATTTTTATGATTTTTTTTAAATTGAGTATTATCATTTTATCTTTTTTTTTTCTTTCTTAATGGAAGTAGTATTCACTGAAAAGACTGACATTCACCAAGATAATTTATTTCCTACATAACTGTATGAAGCGTATGTCTAAGAATAACAGGTAACTGTTGTATGTAGCTTGTATAGGGTCTGTGAGCACATGCCAGTTTGAGAATATTATGATAACTCTTCATGTGAACATAAAGTGTCTGCTCTGTGTAAATGGTGTGTCACGTTCTTACAGGCAGAAAATGTGAGGTGGTGTGCTCTTGAGTGAGAAGCCCTTAATTTGCTGTAGGGTCAATGTGAAACTGTACCATTGACTATTACCAGTTGACTTGGAATAACTTGTTACTTTGCAGTATATTTGTGTTCTCAGACATAGTGCAATTTCACATTATATTTAAAGCAGAGAAGGGAAAAGGAAGAGACCCCACAACAGTTTGCTTTCTCCCTACCCTTTCGTTAAACCTGATTTATTTTCCTTGCCCAACACCAGAGCAGTAATGTCTCAGAGGTAAAAGATAATAATCAGTGAGTTGGACACCAAAATGCTTGATCTTGGTGATCAAACATAACTTTCAGAAGCTACTTCAGAACATGCCTTTTAGAAAACCATTAGAGCAAGGATTCTTGAAGTAAAGATCACCCAAACTATGTCATCGTGCCTAACCTTAGACACATATTAAGTGTCGGTATTAGTATGGCATAAGTCATGCTCTGGAAGGACTGTTGGCCTTCTGGATATGATAGGGAACCCAGGGTGACTAGTTCAGAAGTAGGTACTTCAAACGTATGCCACCCCTAAACTCCATGGGGATGGGTGGCAGTGTCAAAATCAGGGCACTGTATTATTCTACGAAAAATAAATTTTGCTTTTAATCTCTTTTCCTCCTTTCTCTGCAAAATCGTCCCTGTTACACAGTCTTCTTGTTTGTATGTTCTTGCATGAACAGCTCAGTTACTAGTCCCTATATTTGAGGTCTGCTTCAGCAGCTCAACGTCTATAAGGGGCTGAAAAGATCCATTCCCCTACTAGGAAGGCATGCAGTAAAGTTAATGCATTTTAAGTTAACATGGAAATGAAAGAAAGAGGAGGGGGAAACATTAATATTCTGCATCCTTGCAATCAGTCACTCTTTTGAGATGCTTGCTTTATTTTTCTGTAACATTTTTATTTTATAATAGCTCTAAGGTTTTTTTTTTTCCTCTGTGCATAATTATTTGAGGGAAAGTTTTATGCCTCTGATGCAACCCTCAAGACAATTTCTAAAGGGCGTGTGGAAGGATCAAAAATCATTAATAAGCCTTTTTAATGCTTATTTCTTAGAAATCATCTGTGCTGTAGCTTACAGACAAAAGAAGCTGTTTTTTAAACATTACGGTTCATATGGGAGTTTAGTTCTCAAAATGTCTCTTTTTACTGTATTGGGAAGGAGAGTACAAAAGAGAATGGCTGCAAAACACCACCAGTAGCATCTATTAATTTTACTAACTATTGTCTGTGCTGATACTTTAACATAGAATATCTTGATGAATATCATCTCACTTGATGATCGTGAGAAATATTGGTATTTGCAGAACTGTATTTCAACAGAGCAGACTTCTGCTTAATAGCTCTTAATGCTTCGTAACAATAATAATTGCCCTGCTCTGTAACTGCCATTTTTTAATGTTAGAATTTTACAGTAAAACTAATAATTCAGCATTTGTAATAATTCAGGGCCTGTTTTTAATAGTATTTTTATGTCTCTGCAAGTTGATCTTAGCTTTAATGTAAAAAAGAGGGAAACCTTTTCTCTCAGCAATACGTTTCAGACCAATTATTTTAGATGTGACTATCTGTCATGAGACTGTACTTTACTGTTTATGAAACCCTTTCTTTGAAGAGTCTGAAAAATACTGTTCAGTAGGTGTAACATGCTAGTAGCAAAAGGGTTGTAACTATTACGGTAAGTAACATCTTTGCCTATTGTTGTGCTTTTCTCTGATTGAAATCTTCAATGCACATTACTGGGTTTGGAACCAACTTAAAGTAACATTTATCTGAAACAGCGGGGATATTACTTGCTTTCTTTGATGGCAGATGCTTCTTAACAAAATCTTTTCCCCGTTGTAAAGAAAGTGCAGCTTTCACTTCTAACTGAAAGAGGAATGGGAGAAGCAGTGCAGGAGTTTGTGGACAAAGAGGAAAAAGATGCCATAGAAGAGTTGGTGAAATTTCAGCTCGAAAAAACACAGAGATTTCTTAAGGAGCGTCGCACTGATGCAGAAGAAGAGAAAATAGATGAGGAGGTAATATTCTGTTAATGTTAATTCCTCGGGAGAGGCCGAGATGGTTTGTGTAAAAGTCAGTGCTCAAACCTGGTTTAACAGTTTTGCCTGTGTGTGGAGTGTGTACAAGACTCACCTCTAGTAATTTTCTAAAATTAATAAAAATGGTGATGAAGTTCTGAATATATATTTTTAAAAGCTTGTATTGAAAATGGGGTTTAGGTATGCTTATACTGATTCTCACTTTATTTGCACATGCATTTACGGAAAAGATCTGTCACTCTAATATATGTGTCTACTGTGAGAAAGATGATAGTTTCTTCTTAGCTTTTTCATTGTGGCTTAGGGAAGAACACAGGAAAAGGGCAAGCATAAGGGAAACCCGCCCTTCAGGTGCTCTACTAGCTTTTAGCTGCTTGCAGCTCAGGATCCCCCAGAGACAAACCTGGTTTATATGTATCTAGTAACCCTTAATAGACTTCTCTGTCAACTTGAGTATCTACTTGAGCCTATGTATTCAGTTGTAATATTCCAGCATTCTATGACAAGATGTTCTCCAGCTTAACTGTGCACTGGGTAAAGAATAATTTGGTGGGGGGAGGAAGGTTTCACCAGTTTTCTTGCTGATTGCTTTCTTTCATCCCAGCTGGGTTGAAAGAGACCATAAACAACCAGTGACTATAGGCTTTCTGTGTCACTTTAGGGTTTTTTGTTTGTCTTTTGGACTACTACTTTTTTTTTTCCCTCTCACCATCATATCTTTTTCCATATTTGGCAAGTAGAGCTTTCTTAGTTGCACATGAATTGCAATGTTGCAATGTTCTCAGTGTAATTGTTTTCTGTCTTGCTTCTTCAGCTCTACTCCTTTTCCAGTTTTTTTATATTTCACTGCTCCTTATTGTCAAATTGTGTATACTTTCCTTCCCTTGAACATAGTATCTCCTACTTTTCATCATGTCCCAAGCTTTTTTCTCCCCAGTGATGAAACTCCAGTCATTAATAAAGCGTGAGATTCTTCAACTGTAGGATGGCATGAAAAGGTTCTAAACAATCTGTACAATTATTGTTGCATTTTTCTTTCCCTCTCATATGAGCATAACTTAATAATTCAATGATCAAGACTTCTCACTTGCTGTGTTTTGATCATTGTATGAAATGAACTGTTAATTTGATGGGAACTCATTTTATTCAGGTGCGAAAATTCAGGGAGAGTAGAAAAAAGAATACCGAAGAAGAGGATGAGGAAGTTCGTGAGGTAATTCCTTTGAATTTTGAACGTAGGCTGAAGAATGGGATGGTGACTTCTGCGTATGAGTGAAGTCACTTTGCAGCACTTCAACATTGTCCTTGGCAAAAGAAGTGCCTGTCTGCATAGAGAAGATTAGTAAACCTTCTAAAAATCTTCCTTGGTATAATATGTGCTAATAAGTGCTATTGAGCTACTGCTCATTTTGGCTTTTGAGATCTCTTGTGCAGATTTGTGAACCTGAGGGTTCAATTGTTTTTGCTTTGAACAGCAAAGATTAGACCAGGCAGATGACCTTCAGAGTTCTGTCATTCTCCACTACTTGTGATCCCACCACCAGTGTGGGTGTGTAGATGGGCTGTATTGAGTGGTGGTACTGGAACAAATTGGTAAACCTTTAGGTACTGCTGTTCTCATCAACGATCTTAGAGTCTTAGATCGCACAGAGATTAATACGTCTTTCCAAAAAGAATTGCCAATCACCAACATCATTGGTGCTCTGTGTCTCTGCAAGCTTTGTGAGATTGGAATGAAATTTTGAGAAGAAGGACACCTGGGGTGAGATTCAGCTCTCCTAATCTGAGATGGCTTCACATGAGCTAGTTGTCTTAAGCACCCACTGTCTTCAGAGAAGATGAAGTCAATGGAGCCCAGAGGGTGCTTTCCCTGAGCAGAATTCCTCGTGTTCCTTAACTTTGTGGATTTGGGTCTTCTAAGCCTCAATGGTTTAGAATTACATATCACAACTAAGATTTAACAATGGTGCATTTAATCATTTAAGATTCTTTTTACTATAGCACTTACTGTTCCATTTCAGGCAATGACCAGGGCTAGAGCCCACAGATCTGAAGACGCAGATGCAGTTCTTGTCGCAGCTTCCAGTGACGAAGAACTCATGGATACGGGGATGAAAGGCACTGGTGATTCAGATGATGGTTTTCCTGCAACAGTGAGCCGAGGAAGGGGTCGGGCAAGAGGTAGGGCAAGAGGTGCAAGAGGACAAAATCCAACAGCAAGAGGTTCATCTCAAAGGGGAAGAGGTAAGAAAAACTTCATATTATTTGTACTGCCATTAATGACTTTTTTCTTTATTTGAAAGGCAACTGTCTTCTGCTCATAGAGTGGTTTAGGTTGGAAGGGACCTTGAAGATCATCTAGTTCCAAACCCCCTGCCAAATGGGGAGGGACATCAAGTAGAAATTTGTTGCTTAAAGGACTCCTGCTAGAAAAAAAAAGATTCTTTGCAAATATTTTTAATGTCATATTACATAGAGTTGATTGCCTTACAAGGCTTAAGTTGCAACTTTTTCACAGGGTGATTAAAAGAAAAATATCTTGCTTCTCAGCTATGGGAACGTATTAAAAGATGCATTATTGGGAAGGTCTGTGCAATGAAGTGCATGGATAACCCTTTGTTACTGCTACAGGTAATGCATTTGATTGATCTAGAGTGGAGGTACAGATATATGAACATTATAACTGTGGACATACAGATTGTCTCTATCCTAATGCAATTAACAAGAGACTTCATTGTTTCTAGTGACTGAGAAAATGGGAAGTGTTTCCTAAGTGAAATGGATCAGGTGGCTCCTTGGCTAGGCTTGGTTGTGGGTTGTGGACTTTACAGTGATAATGTATATCCCATTGTATATGTATATCCGTTATATATAAATACATATATATATATATATATGTATTTATATATGTAAAAAAAAGAAAAGTTGGGTCTTGCAGTTATATACTTGAGTTGTCTCAGTAATATGCCCAAAGGTCTGAGAGCAGGATGCATTGAAACAAAGGGTGTCACATTAGACTGGTTTAGTCAGTGCCTTTAGGCTAGTTCTATGCTCCAGCACTCCTGTGATCCCATCAGAGCAAGGGAGGGGTGTTAAGAGACTCTATCTGTGGAGCTAGACCCAGAGCAGTTCTGCATGTAAGGAGGCGTTTGATTCAAGGAAGAAAGTGAAGGAATAACAAGTAATGTAGGTTTTTAAGTCACTTCCTGCTCAGTAATGATCGACTAAAGTGGGGGGGCAGACACGGAAATGGCTCCACCGCTGAACACATTTGCATATTGCTTTTTATCCCTACAGGAAGTACGAGCCGAGAGTCAGCTACAAGGAGCAGAACCTACAAGCCTGTATCTGTGCCTGCCAAGAATATGTCTATCATGGATGGTAGGCATATAATCTGTCCATTGCTCTAATCTGCTCTCTCAAATTGTAATTAAGGTTGTTTATTTAGTGAAGTGCCTTCATGGCCTTTATTTCTATTTGTCCAATTCAGTTCTGAGATTCTTCTGGTTGTGATGAAATAAAATAACTTAAGAGTGAATAGAGAAAGAAGAATTGAGGCGGGGAAAAGAGAAAAGAGTAATATCCTGCTGTCGTGGGATAAAATGAAATGCATTGAGTATTTCTGACAAGAACTGGCCATAGGGAACATTTTACTGTATGCATTTCCTTGAGGAATATTAAGGAAATGCTATTATTCCTTATTATTAAGGAATAAGCATAGAAGGAATGTGGCTTAATAGCATCTGTTTTATGCAGAATATTCCCCTGTGGATAAGGAGTTTAAATTTGACTGGCTCTAATTAGAATCCATGTAGTTTGATGTTGTAGCAAGTGTGAAGAAATGCCAGTTCTTACCATGGAAGAGAAACTTACTTGTGCTTTAAGTTGCATATGTGGGAATAGCCCTTCCTTGCTACAGAAAACAGGCTCTGAGGATGCAATGGAGGTAATCTGAGTGGTAAAGAAAAAAAATATACTGCTTACAAAGTTACAGATAAAGCCCAAGCAAGTTTTAAACTAATTGGCAAATTACCTAAGCTTTAAATTGGTCAGCAATTGACGTAAAATACTGCAGAGAAATAATTTTAGCAGATGTATTGATGTCTGAACTGTAAGACATTCAGGAATATCAGTTACCGAAGTTTTTTCAGCTGGAGTGGGAAGTACCTGCTGCTGCACAGAGGGTTAGATTCCCTGGGCTGTCAGACTCTAGCAAAGGCTTAGATTATGTTTTGGGTTGGGTATGTTGCGATTTTGCCTGCTTGTGTTACAGGGTATTTTGCAGAGGAAATGCACGATAAGCAGATCTTAACTGAAAAGAATGATATAACGTTTGCATTTTATTGTGTGAGCACTTCTAAAATACTGTATTTGTTTTCTTCTAGCCTTTAGGTCTTCGAAACCAGAGACCTTGAATTCATCTAAATCCTACTCTGAGGTAAGAAGCATCTTGCATGAGTGCTGCCTTTTGCTGTCCTCTGATTTGAAAAAGAAATATTATACGGTCAAAACGTTAGCCAGAAAACCCCCAAACCCATTAGCCTAAACCAGCAGGAGTTCCCAAGCTATCAGTTCCAGCAGTAAGTTTCTGCGTGTTAATTTGTAGACCTTTTGTACCCTTCTTTGGTATGGAGCTCATCTGAGAAAAACAAAGACCATGTTTTGTTTGTGACCATAGACTTAAGATACAGAGTGTATATACATGAGTATTTGGGGGAGTTCTGCAAGCTCAAAGGTCTGAACAGCATAACTTGTGCTGTGTTTGCACGTCGTACAGCTCTAGCCTTGAGCCCTATCCAAGTGCATGGTAGAACTAATTATGTATATAGCTGGAAAAAGCCCCAAAGGTTTTATGCTGTAATACTGTACTATTAGGTACTATATCTCTGCAAGAATAAATCCTGTGAAAAAGCTATATAAATTATATATTTTTTCAGGTTATTATAGATGATGACTCTGATCTAGAAGACATTTCTCTTGTTCCTTCTTCCAAAGTGAATCAAAGGTCAGTGTTTACTTCATAAATGCTCCCATGACTGTTTTATTTCTGATTGGCAATCAGCAGAGTCAGGAATCTAATCCACTACCTGAGAAAAACAGATTTTTAAGAAAATGATAACACCGCTTAGAGAATTTATGTACATTTTTACCTATTAATGTGTATGATCTTTTTATAACAAGAAATTGCTCTACTGATAGGCTAGGTCAGAGCTTTAGAATTAGTATATTAATTGGAGACTTTGAATCATTCTCCATACAGTTATTACTATTCATTCTCATTCTCTGTATTTAGAATCATAAAATGCTTTGAGTTGGAAGGGACTGTTGAGTTCCAACCCCCCTGCCATGGGCAGGGACACCTCCCACTAGACCAGGTTGCTCAAAGCCTCATCCAGCCTGGCCTTGAACACTTCCAGGGATGGGGATCCACAACTTCCCTGGGCAACCTGTTCCAGTGCCTCGCCACCCTCTCCGTGAAGAATTTCTTTCTAGTATCTGATCTAAATCTGCCCTCTTTCAACGGGAGATTTGGTGTTTCAAATCTAAATTGAAGGGAAAGGTGTTGGAATGTCTGGTAACTGAGAACACTGCTGCTTTTTTGTTGGTTTTGTTTGTGTGGGGTTTATTTTTGTTTTTATTTTTATTTTTGTATGTTTCCAGGTTGTCAACTCCATCTTCACTTAGCAAAAGAGGTTCACAAAGCCAAACATCTAGAGGAGTTGATTTTGAGTCAGATGAGGTATAGTATATACTGCTGGGTTTTTTTTACTTCCTGTAAATTTCTATAGCTTATGGTTTTGCAGCTATTTTAATAAAGCATTTCAGAGTAAATTTGAATTATTTTTTTTAATTTTCTATTTTTATTACTACCAGGGCAAGATTATTGCAACCAGTTTTAATTGGAAAATCATAATGATGTGATTCTATCATAATTTTCAATGTTAAGGCTGGAAGGGATCTCAGGAAAATATATAGGCCTTTTCCCTTTAATTGTTAATCATTTCATTTCAGTTCCTGGAATGTGTGGAATAGGCTTTTTTGCCTGGGGAAGAAAGCAATTGTAATCTCTTCTAGTGTTTGGCTATGCCTTTTGATTTCTTTATGTTTTTGTTTTTTTTTCTTGTAAAAAGTTGCATTTAAAAATGCTGTTTTCCAGGGCACTTGACTGTTTTATGGTGGCATATTATGTAAATACACTTTAAAAAAAAAAAATACACTGTCTTCAAGTTTAAGATGCCTCTTGTTGCAGTACATATATCTGAACTGCTAGGAAATGGGTTCTTCCATAATTAAACAAGTAGATCTGTATTCACAGTGTTGCACTGATTAGAACACACAGTGCTGTTGGGGCCTGTGCAGTTTGTTTTCAGAGAGCAGGGGACTGTCACGTATGGTCAGGGCCCCAGCCTGTGCAATGTCACGTTTTGGCCACTTTTGAGAAAATATTAAATCCTTGTCCCTTCTCACAGCTGTCCTGTCTCTCCTTCTTGTACCTGAAATGTCAAACTACATGTTTGCTTGAACATGCAAAAAGAAACAGTATTTTTGTTCCGTGCAAATACCAGTAAATGGTGGCGAGTGGTGTGTATAGGGAGGTAACTCCATGGAGGTCTGTGCTGTTCATAATGGTAACAGTTCCTGGTCACACCCAAACTACAGGGTGTTCCTTGTTTCAGATTGGCTGTTCTGATCGTATTGACTTAAACTCAGTTTCTGTTCTCTGCACATTTATGATCTGAACTTCTCAACCGAAGGATAATCTCTTTCCTATCAAAACCAAGAAAAACAGGTCTGTCAGAAAACATGGAATGATGTCAGCAGGCTTTCTAGTTTAATCTAAAGGTGGTTTGACTTGTAATGACTCAGAATGTATGTTTGTTCTAGTAATACAAATATGTTTACAAATTACAGGATGAATTTGATCCATTCAAAAGCACTGCAACGTCAAGAAGAACCAAGTGATTTTTTTGGCTCGCTGCACAAAAGAGAATAGTGAAAATTAGAGAAGAAAATGGAAAGCAGTTTGCAAGGTGTTCTCTGTAGCATTTCTCTGTAAATGATGGCCTGCCTTTAATTTTCACTTCTATGAAATGGTTTTTGTTCAGGTTTATTTTTTCCCTCTCTGTCACCAAATTGGGTATAGTCTGGGTGTTGTGTTGCTCGATGCATTAGACTAGAGTGTCTAATATTCTGAAGTACTGCCTGAAACTGAAAGTTTTTTCTAAAACTTTTGAAAGCCTGTTTTCTTTCTGGGATGACAATGTAAATAACAATCATATCTTTTATAGAAATCTCCATCTGTTGGGCTTGAATTTTGCAGAGGAGTAGATTCATAGTGGTGTGCAAGTAAGGATGTGGATGTGGACTCAGTGTAACAGAACTTGTACTTGCAATTTTCTGCAGGTAGAGTTGAAAACCCAAAAGTACAGTTTTCAGTATTGAAGCTGGAAAATGCTCTAATCCTTTCAACTCTACTAGGAGAGCTAAAATCACTATTGCACCATTATTAAATGCCATAGAACACAGTAACAAATTCTGTTCTGTAACTAAAGAAGTGACAAAGACTTCAGATGGAATTGCATTGTCAGCTTTTACCCTGTAAATAAGGTGTTAGGGTAGAACCTTAGAGCTTCACAAGGAACACTGCTTGAATAATCAAGCAATTGAGCCAGTAATGGACAGGACATTGCCTCTTCCATTTTTCTTAGTTGATCTTTTTCAGGTATCTCTTCCCTCCACCCACAGCTTCACTAAACCTCCTAAAATGTTGTCACTAATTTCCGAGTATGCTCCAAATGAGGCTTTTAAAATACACTATTGTATTTGCAGTGGGGGAACCGCTCCTTCTGTTGAAGGAGCCAAGACCTGGACCTATTTCCCCTTCACTCTTTCCACCTCTGTACACCCCACTCTCCAAAAAGTGCTATTCTAAAGCTGTGGCCATTAGAGCTCATCAAGGAAAAGGCCAGAAGAGTTCATCAGCAAACACCCAGTGTGTCAGAGAAGCACTGAATGCATTGCCTTTACATTTTTACTGTCTCCTCCAAAGAGGTGGGATTGGGCAGTTGTGTTTCCCTGGCCCCCACTTGTACGTGACTGCTGTTACTTTGCCTGTGTATGTGCTGTAGCAGGGAACATGTATCAGCCTTGAGCTTCCTGAAGACTTCTATAACAATGATCAAGACCTGCAAATTTCTAGCGTGGAGCTTAGTAGCAACTCGCCAAACAGTGCGGTCTCTTTAGGTGTCAGCAAATAATTTGGTAGCCTGGCTCTTTCATTTCATTAAGGGCTGTCAGCTGTAATATTATCTATGCAATTAAAAAGCTGCTGTAAATACCCTTCAAGGTGAGGGCTTAGACTTCTTTTTTTTTTTTAAATAAAATATTTCTGTTAAGTAAATTGTGAATGTTGGTTTTATGGACTGCACTGAATCTGAGAGACTGAGGTATTTAAAACACTTTGCTGTTTTATGTTGCTGTCTGTGTGTATTGGGCCTGGCTGGGGTGGAGTTAACTGTCCTGTGTTTGCAGCACAAAGGGTGTTGAGATCACCCCAATGTGTTGGTGCTCCACAGCTCTAGGCTGTCTCCAAAGGCCAGCAGGATGGGGAGGGACACAGCCAGGCCAGCTGACCCCAGGGATTTTCCAGACCCTACGGTGTTGTGCTCGGCAATAAATGCTGAAGGAAAGGGGAGGGGGTGTGTGTGTGTCTATTTGTTATTAAGGCATTTGTCTTCCAAAGCAGTCACTGCACCTACAGAGGTGGCCAGATGTTGCCTGCTGATGGGACATAAAGAATAAATCTTCTTTGTATGCTTTGCTTTCATGCATGACTGTTGCTTCTTTTTCCCACTAACCTGCCTTTATCTTGAGCCACAAGTTTTTCATCTAATTTTCTTCCCCTGTCTTGCTAAGGATGGGGAGTGGGCAGCTTTGAGGGCACCTGGCAACCCCCAAGGTCAGCCCACCACACTGAATTAAGCCTGTTTTGTTATAAAGAGTTAAATTGTCTAGTTTGTTTCACTACTGTCTTAAGGGGACTCTGGCTTTTAATGTTGAACTTGCAGCATCCTAGCCAAAGATTTTGCGAAGTATATGGGTTTAATAGGAATTATATCAAAGGTTCTTCCTAACTATTTCACAGGTTTTTTTCAGTCAACTGTTAAATTCACAGCAGCTTTTCACAGCAGCTTTGTTTCTAGTGTAAAACTGGGAGTTCTCAAATTGTCTTGTATAGAAGATAATGGTGGCATCTTCGGGGTAAAAATGCAACCTGGTGAGTGTAGGAGGACTGGACTGTACACAGCTGCTTCCAATCCTCAGTGTGGTTTGTGATAGGAGGGGTGAGATGCTCAGAAAATCGGTATCATTTCTCAGAGATCACACAGGACAGTTTTTTGAAAAGTCATTTCTCACTCATGTGGCTTCCAATCCACCTGCCCCAGAAAGCTCAAAAATTCAGCAAAGCCACAGTAGTGAAAGAGACAGACAAACTGCCAAAAAAAAGCTCAAATTAGGTAATTTTGTGGACAAACTGGATGCTGGCAGCAGGTTGCAGAGGAGCGCTGTGGGCTGGCCATGCTGCCTGCGTTCAGCTCTTGAGCAGTGGTGAGAAAGCAGCCTGAGTGCTTCACTGGGGGAGTCACAAGCATCTGGGGGAACTGTTACTTTTACCAGTGAGTGACTGGCTTTGTATTATAAGCTTTTCAGATAATGGTCTTTTAATTGATGGTTAAATAAAGCCTTTTCTGTACAACACCAGCCCTGGCTGGGTTAGGTGACACTGCCCAGGGCAGATCTGTCCCCAGCAGAGGGGCAGCACCTCATACATGCACTCCTGAAGGGGCATGTCTTCCTGTACTGCATAGGATTTGTGGCTCTTGGTCTCCTGATACTGATTTTAGATTTCCTACTGTGGTTTTTTGGGGGGAAAGCACAAGAAACATGCTTGCTGCTGCCTCGTCAGTGCGTGGGTCCAGTGAACGGCTGCCAGCTGTTTTGGATGGGGGACTGGCTGGGCTGGGGCATCCCTTCCCCTCCTCTGTCTCATATAATCACCTCTTCGTAGCTACCTCCATGTTTTCACAAACCCTAGGAAGCACAAACTTTTTATTCCAAGTGAAAGCTGTCTTCCTGAGGGAAAAAAATGTCTTGGGAAAAACACTGCCCGTTCAGTAAACTGGCTTGTTCCCACTTCATCTGTTCCAACCCCGTTCTGTGCCAGTTAGTCAGTGTCATGCCTGGGAACAGGCTGCAACTTGTCTGCCAGGCCTTTAAAACAGAGCTTAAATTTGAACTGTGTCCTGGAAGAGCACAGAGCTGCCCCGCGCGCTGCTGGCTTTTAAACAGCACGGGGTTTACATAAGCTGGGCTGCCGCTGGTAGAGGAAAAGGATGCTGACGGCTGGAGGGATTGATTTGCCTTTCTCACCGATGTTCTCATCTTGGAGTAGCGCTCAGGGGAGCGTGACGGTGTGGAAGAGCAACACGTCAGAGCAGGAATAATGTCATGCAGCCCAATGGCTGCAGAAGATCCCGGTTCGGAGCTCCTTTGGGAGGGTATAAAGGCGTCTGAAGGAGCAAAAGTAGCGGCGAGAGGAACGGGAGGGAAGCAGGCTGCGGGAGGCAGGGACATCCGCTGGTTCCTGCTGCTGGTACCTGGGCTGAGGGAGGGGAGGGTGAGGGGAGGACGGCTCTCCCAGCACCCAGCGTGAGCTCTGCTTTCTTGCTCACAAGCGGTTCCCAACTTGGAGGAGCAGAGCAGCGTTTTTGGAGATGTTGCCCTGTTTCGTCTGGCTCTCCCTCCCCGACTTGCTTAACGCCTTTGCTGCCCCAGGAAGATTGCCCTTCAATGGGAGCCTGGAGGAGCCTTTTGTAATCCCAAATATCTCGGGTTTCTTTTCCTGGGATAATGACAGCCTGGCTGACTGGCAGAGCTTTGTGGGCAGGAGCCGGTACGGAGCGGAGTCACAGAGCATCACGGCGAAAACCCTGCTCGTGGTGGCATACTCCTTCATCATCGTCTTCTCCCTCTTTGGCAACGTTCTGGTCTGTCACGTTGTCATCAAGACCAAGCGCATGCACTCCGCCACCAGCTTGTTCATTGTCAACCTGGCTGTAGCTGATATCATGATCACCCTCCTCAACACGCCTTTTACACTGGTAAGACTGGGGCAGAGATGCCATAATGGTTTTGCAGCCGCTCCGGTGACCTTTTCTTCTTTACTCCACTATAAGGCAGTGCATGAATGTCTTGCAGCTACCTGTCTGGTCCAAACTACAGAGACTGGAGTTATCTTTGGAAAACTCCATGTGTCTTTTACTGCTCTAATTCCTGTTATCTAGTTGAAGACCTGAAATTATCTACTTGTTAAAAGTGGCCCTGATAGCACTTAAACAATAGTAAGTTCACAGTGGTTAAGTGCTTTGTAGGATCTGCTTTGTTTTTTCCCCCCTCCCCGGCTTCTCTGAAGTATTTCCAAGGTAGTACTGCAAACCTCTTGAGAAAAAAAATTAATGCTCACGATCCTTTTACAAGCTGTAGTGAAAAGCTGTAGCTTGCTTTGAAGCAAGATGAGGTGTACAGGTCAGCCCCATCCTGTAAGGAGGGCTTACAGCGAAAAATGGATGTATTGGCTCAACAGACTACAGGAGGACACGCAGTGAAGAAAGCAGAACGAACCTCTTTGGTACTGCTCTGCTGTGTTGTCCTCCAGGATATTGCCAGGCCATTGAGCATCACTAGCCTGCCTCCTCAGGGTTCAGCAGCCAGAAATTTATCCCGTTATAAATTGGATAAAATTATAAAGCTATCCAATTATAAGCCAGAAAGTTATCTAAAAGAATCTGCTTTTTTAAAAATATATTTTACATAGCACGAGGAATTACGTGCCAGAGGCGTCTCAGGTGTCTGTAAGCACATGGGAGTGCACAAAACTAATGGTACTCTGGTTTTAGGCTCGTTTTGTGAACAGTACCTGGGTATTCGGGAAGGAGATGTGCCATGTCAGCAGGTTTGCACAGTACTGCTCCCTCCACGTCTCTGCCTTGACCCTCACAGCCATCGCCGTGGACAGGCACCAGGTGAGAGCTCTCTGAAGAAGGCGGCCACAAAGCTTGGTGGGACATAATTCAAGTGAGAAGGGATGGTCCCATGTCCTTTCCTTCTCAGCTCCCAGGTTAATGTAAGATACATGAGGAGCTGACAAGGCAGGGAAACGTTTCTTGCTGTTGGATGGAAAGAATAGTTTCAGGCCTGCTGGAAGGTGGGAGATGGGAGATATCCATCACCTAGCGATCGCTTTTAGCTGAGAAACAGGAGCTTTTCTGTGGTGGGTAATCCAGTAGCTCTCAAACAGGGAGAAAGCCCAAGACCTTGACAAGAACTCATGTGGGCAACCCTCCGGTGGGGTGATTTGTCTGGCCCATGGAGAAACAGTGTCATGATGCAGGGATGTCCACAGCTCTGTCTCCCTTTGCTCTGGTGTTTCTCACCCCTTCATACCCCAGATACTGGAGAGCTGACAGAACCATACTGGTGTTTGTCACAAGCAGAGCTCTGTGGCTTGCTGTTGATAATGGGCTCAAAACTAGGGATAGTCAGGTATTATCAGTTTAGGTCCACCCAACAACCATGTGAAACAGACCGGTAGAGTGCACATTTTCTGCTAGAAAACTTCTAAAGTTTCCAGAAAATGCACTGGCTGCCAGGATCATCCCCAGGGAGCTCTGGTTCAATCACAAACCCATGACTCTGGGTCAGTGATACTGAAGAGGCTGAGACTATTTTCTCATATTTTTTTTGCTATTAACTAAATTGAATCTGGAAATGAATGTGTCTGCAAGACACACTCATACCCAGGAGTTCTCCCCACCCAGACACAAATACTTAAGTAAGAGGGTAGGACTGGGATCTGACTTTACCCATTTCTACAGAGGAAGAAATCAGGCTTTCATGTATAGCTTACAGTCCATGGGAGCTGGGTGAAGACAGTCATGCTTACATGTTGAATTTCCAGGTTAAGTAATAGATTTTAGACTGAAAGATTATATGAAAAAAATGATGTAATTATTTCCTTAAATGACATAAGCCTGAATATTGGTTTATTTTGCACAGGTTATAATGCACCCTCTGAAACCTCGCATATCTACTGCAAAAGGCGTTCTCTACATCTCTGTAATCTGGATCATGGCAGCTTGTTTTTCCCTGCCACATGCTATCTACCAAAAACTCTTTACTTTTGAATATAGGTAAGGACGTGCTTTGCTTTTCCCCACAGTCTCCCTGGAGACCAAGCTCTCAGTGGTCATACTTTGACATCTTCTACTGAAAGCTCTGAGCTTATGTTGAAGTTAGACACATGTGGATCTAGTCTGTAATTTTCATTTTGGATTCCTTTTGCAATGGCTGATATCCTGTCCTTGTTTCTAATTTTGATTATTTTATCTTTATTCTTTCACACTAATCACCTGAGATAGACTAAGAAGTTAGAGGATCTGACCCTCTATCTCTATACACAGGCATTTTACGCGATCTGCCAACCTGACCTGTTGGGGCAGAACAGAAATGGGCAAAAAACCTAAAACTTAACAGGCTTTAATCTACTCTTTGGCCCTGGTAAAGTGAAAACAACCTGCCTCAGCTGCTTGTTCCATAAAATGCTGTCATGAGCCTTGATATTTGGAAAGTGCTTTAATGAGGGAAAGGTCCTTAATATGTGGGAGATTGTGTTTCTGTTTGCCAAAGGCCAGAGACTAAAAACCCGCTTCTGTGCAGCTGGAAATTTTGTAATTGATGAAATTCATAAAATTATCATAAGGTCACGGATGCCCATGAGAAATTACTAGCACATTGCTAACTGGCTGCTCCACGGCTCCAAACCTTTGACAGCAGAGCTCTGCTGAACGGTGACATGTATGAATGAAGGGTCTGTCCCCAGGCTTTATGCCAGAAGCCTTCTCCCTCCTACCCCTTTGTTTCTGGTGAACTTTTCCCACGGTGCCCAGCCATAGTCTGTCTCACCCCCTGTCCCATATCTCTCCTTGCAGCGAGGAAATTACCCGATGCCTGTGTCTGCCGGATTTCCCCGAGCCTGCTGACCTCTTCTGGAAGTACCTCGACTTAATGACTTTCATTTTGCTCTATGTCCTGCCCCTTATGATCATCTCTGCTGCCTACATGACTGTGGCCAAGAAACTCTGGCTGCGTAATGTTATCGGGGATGTCACCACTGAGCAGTATTTTGCCCTTCGTAAAAAGAATAAGAAGACCATAAAGATGCTGATGCTTGTCGTCATCCTCTTTGCGGTCTGTTGGTTTCCCTTGAATTGCTATGTCATCCTCCTCTCCAGCCAGACCATCCACACCAACAATGCCCTGTACTTTGCCTTTCACTGGTTTGCAATGAGCAGCACCTGCTACAACCCCTTCATCTATTGCTGGCTCAATGACAGCTTCCGATCAGAACTGAAGGCCTTGCTCAACATGTGCAGAAAACCTCCTGGGCCTGCAGAACAGAGGCTTCCCTCCACAGTCCCGTCCTATCGACTGGCTTGGCCAGAAAATGGCAACTTCAAGAGGTTGCCAGTCTCCCAGGTCCTTCCATCAGCCTCCAACATCCAGTCAGGTAAGACAGACATCTCTGCAGTTGAGCCGATAGTAGCTGTGAGCTAAACGGTCACCCTGGGAAGACTATAAGGACCACACATAGATTTGGCTAAAGCTACCATGGTGGGAAGATGTGGAGCCCTGGCCTACTTAGGGACTGTTCAACCACACGTGGTAAAGCCAAGAAGGACATTCTGCGGGAGGCAAGGTGAAAGAGCTGGATGTTTGATCCAAGCGTGGAGCCCCTGAAGGAGAGAAAGCAAACTCTTCCTAGGAAGGAACTCTCTTTGTCAAGTTGACTTTGGGTCAACTTGTAGGACAAGATTCTCTGCATGTATGTTGCCATTATCTGCATGACTAGGCATTTTATCTCTGGGGATGTGTGTGTGTTTTGCTAGTATTTACACACTAAAGCAACAATCTAATCACATCAGGCCTCCTTTCCCCTTTTTTAAGTCTCTTAGTAGCAGCATGGAAATGGCCAAGATGTGGACTTTTGGGTTACTTACTGGATGGGAAGGCATCCCTTCTGAACTGGAGCCTGACAGGTCAAGATCTCCTCAGAATGAACCAACAGATATATTTCACAAATCCATTTTTTTAGTGGAAATACTTTCAGAGAGGTGGAAGGTAAGAGGATAATTGAAAAAAGAGCAGTCTCTTGCCTCATAGGCACTTTTTCCAAGGTAGGGTTGAAGAAGAATGAATGCCTATTCTTTGCAGGTGAATATCAACCTCTTAGCCCAGCATCTCCCACCAGTGCTGAAACACACAGACTTTTTCTTTCCTAAGATGAAGTCATGAATATTCAGAAATTTTTTCTTCAAATAGAGAACTAAACTCCAAAAACTTACTTTTGAGAATGTTGGACATACCATCCACAGCTGGAGAATGGGTAATTAATCACCGCTCTGAGTTTCTACTAGGACCTTTTGATCGGAGCATCTCTGCATTATTGTGAAGTGGCAGCTAAAGGATCCCAGAGTCTGACTTTTTATTTTGTCTTTGAATGTTGCTCTCTTATCCTCTAAAGCACCTGGGTACTTCTCAGATCAGACATTTGGGACATGTCATCCCAACCAGGAGGCTAGTTCTCTGGAGTCAGTTCGTAAATGAACTGCTTTGAGAGAACAGATGATATCTGTGATAGCAAGTAATAAAAGTGGAACATTTCTCTGCAAGATATTCTCTGGTGATTGCACATTTTTGGTGCATTTAAAGGCACGTGAGATGTGTCCTTCTTGGGGTGGCTAAGAAAAGTGTTGTGACTGCTGCCGTCTGGAGTAGTTTGCAGAACTTAATGTTCTTAGCAGAAGAAAATCTGATTTTGAATAAAGAAAAAAAAATGAGCAATCCAAAATCTGTACCTTTTGTTACACAGGAGCAGTAACTGTGCCTGTGCTGTGGAAATCAGATTGAACATCACACCAAGGTGCCCCATTCCACATTTAGCTTGCAGCAGACAGCAGTGAAGTGAGAAAAATCTCCTTTTTCTAAATGACTGTGAATGGGGCAAAAAAAAGAAGAGAAACTGTTTTTTCCCAATGTCCTGTAATAAAATTACATTTGTGAAATCATTTTAAGATTTGTGCAGGTCCTTCACTCCTGCGTATTTAAAAGAGACTGAAATGCCTAGCACTCCTTGCAGCTAACCCGGGTTTTCACAAGGTGTTATGTCTCTCACTTTGAATCCAGTGCAATTTTACTACCCTTTCTTGCAGCTCCATGAGTCAAGGTACTTCATATCACTGATATACGGAATCAAACCTGCCTGCTGTGACCCCTTAAATCAAGTCCCATTTCCTCCCTTAACATTTGCAAGTGGTCAGGCAGTTGGACTAGATGATCATTGTATCACAGAATCACGAACAATATGGGGTTGGAAGGGACCTCTGGAGATCATCTAGTCTACCCTCGCTGCCAAAGCAGGTCCTGCTGGAGCAGGTTGCACAGAAACGTGTCCAGGTGAGTTTTGAATGTCTCCAGAGACCGAGTCTCCACCACCTCTCTGGGCAGCCTGTTCCAGTGCTCTGCCACCCATTTTAAACCTAAAGTTTAGGCAGAATAAAATATTCAGTACAATTCTGTTAATTAATAATCACCCTTGTGTTTTCATCATTTGGGAGCAAAACAGTGTAATATTTTCCAAAGCATAAAATAAATACCACTAATTTTCAGCAACTTCAGTGCAGAGTGAACGTGTAGGTAATAATCTGATGCTGGTGTATGTCATCTCAGTGTTCAGTAATTGACACAAGATTTAAATTTTTGGTACAGGAAGACATGGAGCAAGTACAAAAAAAAGCACAATGTGATGAGATTTCTTTCCATTTCATGGGTTCATAGTAACCAGAAACAGCCAGAATCTATTATATCCTCATTTCTGCTCCGCAGCTTACTCCAAGATGCAATCTGTATCAGAGCAGTGGAGCTATGGAGCTAGAAGCTCATACGAATCTCAGCAACAGTTGAAGCCATACAGATCTTGGACATGAGTAGATACAGCTACACAATGCTGAGCCAGCACCCATGTGTGGACTTATAAGATGAATTTCAGCTCCATTTTCTGTACTTGTGTGCTGCAATCACAGCCATCACAGGACCACAGGCAGGTATTCCCACTAAAATTAGACTTTCATGGACTCAAAAAGAAGCAACGAGCTACTACTGTAAAGTGTCAGGTAGTGGAAAAGTGTTTCAAGAGCTTCAGAGATGACTTATCCTTCTATGATTCTATGATTCTAAATAGAATGACCTGGAAACTGTATGGACACAGCGACAGAGCCCAGGAAACTAAGAATAGTTATTGTTCAAAACTGCCTTATTTATAAACCTCTCTCAAGTGCTAGTGAGAGAGCATAGCCAGCTCTGCTGCTGATGCAGGCTGCCAGCCTTGCGTCCAAGCCACCAAGCTCTTACAGTCTCCAAGCATAGAGGCACCCACACCATATAACCTGAGACAGCTCATACGTTCCCACAGCTTCTGTGTCCAGTACGTCATGACTGGGCAGTTTAGTCTCGTCTCCTGGTCTTCCTTATATCCCTGAGGGGATGAGGATGAGATTCTCCCCTGCTTTCCCCATCCTGTGCAGCCCAGCAGAAGGGCAGATCCTTCTCCTTCCCAGAGACACAGTAGGTCAGGGAGCAGGTTTGGACTTGGACCATCCTTTCTTCTCCTGAGAACCACATCCACTGCATTTGGAATATTGTGTTGTATTCTGGGCCTCTCAGTTCAAGGACAGGGAAATTCTTGAGAGAGTCCAGGGCAGGACTACAAAGATGATGGAGTGGAGCGTCTCCCATACAAGGAAAGACTGAGGGAGCTGGGTCTCTTTAGCTTGGAGAAGAGGAGACTGAGGGGTGACCTCATTAATGTTTATAAATATGTAAAGGGTAAGTGTCAGGAGGATGGAGCCAGGCTCTTCTCAGTGACAAGCAATGATAGCATAAGGGGCAATGGGTGCAAGCCGGAACACAAGAGGTTCCACTTAAATATGAGGAAAAACTTCTTCACGGTGAGGGTAACAGAACACTGGAGCAGACTGCCCAGAGAGGTTGTGGAGTCTCCTTCTCTGGAGGTATTCAAAGCCCTCCTGAACGTGTTCCTGTGTGACCTGATCTGGGTGTTCCTGCTCTGGGAGGGGGATTGGACTAGATGATCTTTCAAGGTCCCTTCCAGTCCCTGATGTTCTGTGATTCTGCAGTCTGTTCTCTGGTTTGCAGGCTTGAAGGTATTTCTGTGAGCCACAGGGTGGGGTGGGAGGTGGGGGTGTGGTGTCAAACCTCCAGATCTTGCCTTGGGCTCAAAAATTTTTGATGATACTTAGAGAGACAGGGATGAATCCAGGCATAACCACAATGTCCTGACCAGAAGAAAAATTACCTTTGTATACAAAACAAGATTGCATATCAACAACACATACATGGAGATTTTCTCCTGCTTCAGCTCAGTCTCTCAGCCATCTTTTAGCTGTCCTTTTTCTCTGTAGGCTGTATGTGGCAGGCAGGGCTTTTCAGGATGAGACAGCTCTGCCTATCTAGCCAAGTAACTGAAGGTCCACAAATGATTTCTGGCTCTAAGGAGTCAATTCCCTTGTTTCCACAGTGTGTGCAGCTGGCTCCATCTAGAGCTGACCAGCTGTGTCATGGCACACGGTCCTTGACTCTGAGTGCTGAGGGTCACAGAGATGTGAAAATATTAAGACATAATTACATTTTTTTCTGTGCTTTTCAGCTTAAAGCACTGTAATGTGGTGGGTTTGCCAGAAGCTAACAGAATAGTGTTTATTCAGCAGCAGCCTGAGATAGGGATCAGGGATAAACTAACATTTGAACAATGAGGACAGCAAGATTTTCACTCTTATTTGGCAGTGTAAACTCACACTTCTTTGGCAGTGGAAGTCAACAGTTAAGTAGCCCTCGGGTTTGTTTCTCATCCTGCAGCTCAGACTCCCCTCACAGAGGTGTTGTTCTGCACAAGACAGAAAAAACAAACAAAACCTCCAATTCTTTTGCTTTCACTTCCATTGCTTTAGGTACATGAGGTTTTTAAGTGTGCAAGAGCTAAAGCACTTAAAAGCATTGCTCAAACACTGTGAGCCCAGGCTATTTTCTTCCCTGGGCTGGTTACTCATTCAAATGTCTTCAAAGGCATCTGCTGTTTTCCCTGGACTATGTGTGACTTTAGAGGGCTAATTCAGCAGGTACCTGAGTTGGGTGGGAGTTCATTTATAGACAAGGAATTTAATTGACATGAAAGTGTTCGGTTAATCTCAACAGTATAGAGTTTGTAAACAGGCACAGCAACTCACATCAAAAAAATCCGCAGAAATAAAAGAGAAGGTGAAAATTTTGCTTCTTAAAAAAATAAATGAAGTGTAGGCTGTGTCTCACAGTCCTTCACAGGAGGGTTGATCACATGAAAACACTTTGAAGTAAATGAATGTATGAATATTTAATGTTATAAAACCATAATAGATTTATTCTTTGCATTGCATTGTGTCATTTCAGAAATATACCTTTTTAGTGTTTAATAGAGTAATTAATTTCTAAAATTATACTAGTAATTAGTATATTCAGTATATTCAACAATCTGATGTTTTGATTTCTCTCTCAGCCACCCAGTTGGCTGTGATGTGAGTGCTTTACAATTGCAGCAATGTCCAGAATATCTCTGCTTCCCTTAAGCTATCTAGTATTATCTTCACTACTACATTCCTCTAAAGAGCATCCTTTGATTTCCAAGTTCTGCCCCATACCTGCTCAGATCTTTCCCAAAGAGCATATCTTTTTAGCGGAAATCTGAGAGAAATAACTAACTTTTGGACAGCCTTACCACTAGCAATTGTGTTTCCAGATGTTATGGTCTTGGTACCTCATGGTTGCAGTAACTTAATCAAATAACTCCATGGGCTGTACACTTGCCAAACCAGATAATCTCCTGAGAGGTGAATAAGTGTTAGTCACTCCACAGGACAACATTAAAACAGTAAGGAAACTATTTGTGTGCAAGGATAACGATCCTCAAAACACTTCAAGAAATCTGTTGGGAAACAGTAGTTAAACAAATTTTGAGCAACAAAACCCAACAATCTTTGAGCAACCTGGTCTATGGGAGGTGTCCCTGCCCATGGCCAGGGTGTTGGAACTCGAAGATCTTTTAGGTCCCTTCCAACTCTAACCATTCCATTATTCCATTCTACTCTAAATACCAGGATTTTACCTGCCATGTGAAAAACATGATGTTGCAGATGTTCCTGGAGGAACCACATGGAAATTTTCAGGCTTCACCAAATTACTTTAAGCAGCATTTACCCTCAGAGCAGACCAATGCTCCCCAGAAGCACCCAGCTGCAGGAAGGAAAGCAAATCTGAAGGGTTCAGGTATTTATTGTTTTGAATGGCCTGCACCCAGCCCTTTTTATTTCCTTCTTTCCTCTTTGGAGAGCCTCAGAGTCGTGACTTCCAGGACAACCAACCTGCAGGAGAGCCAGCTTGCGTGGCTGCTCACCACCGCTAGCACATAAGTGTCTTAACTCTTCACAATATGTGGATGAATCCTCAAATTGACAAGCTGGAGAAAGGAGATCTGTTTATCATAAAACACAGTGGAAATAAAATGTTAGCCCTACTGACTTCATAATTTTTTAATATAATTCTGTGCCCATGTCTGCAGCGCATCACAGCCCACACCAGCTGTTTGATCTGCTGCCTGCAGAGCAAAATAAGCAAACAGGATGTTCCTCAAAAGACGATAGTGAATCTGCAGTCATTTTTCTCCAGGTTGGTTGTCCTTGGAGCTCTCTCAACTTGTTTCAGAAGAATATCACATAAAAGAAAAAGTCACCTTTCACCTTCTATTTCCTGTTTTTGCACAGTTGAAAAAATGTCTTAGCTACTCAAACACGTGGAATTTTAAAAGCAGAAGGTTTTTTTTAAAAAAATTCACTTTTGAAACATATACTAAAGCTGTCTGGGTTTATAGCAATGCTAGTGTATTTTGAGAAACACCTCATGGACTAAAACATCTAGAAAATTTACATGCATGAAACTTATATCTCATCTTAAAATTCAACTAAGTTTTGGGCAACTGCAACTTGAAATCTCATGCTGTGATACAGTTCCCCATTACTTTAATACAAGGTTAGAAAAATGAGCATTGCTCTCATTATGTTTCTCTGGAGTAAGTATTTGTCTAATACTGATGGAAAGGCAATGTTGTGTAACCTTATAATAAGCATGGACTTTAAAAGAACGGTAATATTACCAAGTGAAATTACCATTTTACTTCCCATTGTGTACACGAATGACACAACTTTCAGTTATGGGTTTACATATTCGTTTTTTATGATTCCCTGTTTTACCCGGTTCACATGAGGACAGCGTTCAAAAACAGTTATTTAATATTTTCTTTCTCCTCTCTCTCACTTATGGATAGGTATCTTTTTCAAATCCTGCTCTAAATAGGGAATTAATTTCTTCAGAGTGCTTTTTGTAGCACTCAATGACATTGAAGAAACATTTGCATATTTTGATACTTAACAATTTTTAGATGCCCCCATTTGATGAAGTAGTGTTATCGCCCCTATTCTATAAAACAGGAACTGAGACAGAGAGAGAAGAGCAAGTGCATCTTGTGTTCAGGATGCCTGGAACAAAGGGTCTGAAAGAAATGTCATTCAAAAACAAGTAAAAATTCTCTTTGTGTTTAATTTTAATGATGCCTGGATATGTCCTCAGAAAGGCTGGAAAATTTTATTCATTAGAATAACTTCTTCTGATAATAGCTGTAGAATGCTGTCCTTCATATGAAGTTAACAAACAGGGTAGAAATAGACTATTTTGCTTATGGATTTGGATGTTTGACAACAGCAGAGAAAGGATAAGGTTTAGGACTCTCCCAGCACTTGGAAGTGGTCACACCATTCCCATCTTCTCCTGCAAACTTGTCTTCTCCCAAGTATTACCTTCTCATTCCAAGCCAGTTCTTCCTTCTTCTGACTCTTTATTGCAGTAATTTTTCCCTGATGCAGCAAAGGCTGTTTTTGATCCATACAATTTCTTCCCCAACATCCTGTGCACAGGAGAAGTATAATTTTTTGAAAAGGCTTAAAAACACAGCCCTTGCACAAAGCCCATTCCTGAGTCTACACCAAATTTCATTTTCAAAGTAATGGGGAGAACACTTTGAGCTTTTCAAACAGAAATGTGCCAGAATATCTCCCAGGCCTCCTTTATTGTCCCCCTAATTGTTGTCATCTCCCTGCCTAAGGTTGCCTGTATCAGCAGCTTAAGAACATTAACCTCAAGGGACATGAGAATAGTACAGGTGACCTTGTCTTCTTCAAACTAAAAAGCCGTGTTTTGATGTGGGGTTTTTTTGCAAAATACAAAATGTCTTCAAAGTTTTCTTTGTAAAGTTAAGAGCTGATAGTGGCTCCCAGATCCTACTGTAACTCTTCTTCAGTGGAGTGTCCTCCGTAAAGAAAAGGCCATATCCTACACAGTATTGAGTATGTGTAGAACATCCCTTAGACTTTTGATGCAAGAGACAAGTAGGCTGAAGGTTTCTGCACTGAACGTGTCTTTCTTGAAGGGCACTCAAGGCTTATGTAGAAGGAAAGAATTTCGGTTGCTCCCAAATGACTGGCAATTGCACTCCATTCCCTTTTTTTTTAAACCTGCCTGTAAATTGCCAGTCCCTCCTCTGCTGTTCCAAATGTCTCAGCTGACCTGTCTTCTGGAGAGGGCTTCTTGGTTGAATACCACAGAACCACATATGGGGCTAATTAACCAGCAGTTAATGACCACTGAACTGCTTACCTTCACTGGCGGGTTAAAGTGGTGACAGCTAAACAGCTCAGGGAATATTTGTAACTGGAGGGGTCTTTCAGGAGAGATGAGACTTATCTCTCTGTTAACTCAGTAATGGAGATGAAGATCTGGTGTCACACAGTCTCTGATGGCTGGTTCCACCTGACCCACTGCCTCCTGTTTATTGTTTTCTTTCATGGTTCTTTTTAGGATATAGCAGAAGTATTAGGATGAGCTGCTAGTGACATCCTGCAGTCTCTGGCCTGCTGTCACTTTAACTGTCATTTGTGAGCTGCAAGGTCATCTGAAACCCCTAGAGGGTATCTCTGAGGAGTTTAGTTTCATTATCTTCAGCACACTCACTACCAGCAATGGCCCAGCATCCTCCACTTCTTGTTTTGCTGAGAACAGAAGAAGGTACACTTCCCTGCTCCCTGAGGTGCTCAGTGCTGAATCAAAAGGCTGTGAGGTTATGGCTGCCTCATCATTCACGGCGTTGATCAGTCTTGACAACATAGAGACAATGTCTGAATCTCAGGGAGTTGCTGTGGTCTAGAAGAACATCAGTGGCCATCTACCACTCAGCCTCCTGCCATAAGCCTTGAGAGAAGAGGACATGTAGTGTGGAGGAAGAGGAGGAAGAAAGAAACAGCTTGGCATTTCAACAAAGTTATTTCAGGACATTTCATACTATGTTCTTGAATTCAAAACTGATTCGTGCTTAAACCCTAGGGAGCATGAGGCTGTAGCTCAGGATGACTACATTGCCAGAGAGCCTCCCTGGCACCTACTTTTTACATTACCTTTCCACTCATCTTTTGATGCTGTTCTAAAGATAAATGTTTCATTCAGAGTGTGGGAACAACACTCCTTCCCTCAAATGAGGGAAGCTCAGTTTTGTGGCATTTCACTGTCAATGTCAGAGCTCCCTTGTCTTTGTATGTGATAATGGCGTGTGAGGAGATGTGCTTTAGCAGCAAGTGGTTTGTCTGAGGAAGTATCTAAAGCTGGAAACCTGTTGCTGCTGCTATGAGAGTATCAAAACCTAGTGGGTTGGTAGACATTGTGCCTGGATTCCAGCTTTTCACCCCTCCTATGGCCCATAAGCCCAGGCAGGGCCTGGGAAATTCGTGCTGAGATGCAGCTCAGTCCCAGGGATCTTCCAGCCAGAAGGTTTAGGGATATGAAAGCAGGGAGATATTCTCCTAGACAAAGACCTGTTCCTCCAGAGGAAAGGGGGAAATCTCTCTTCAGAAAGAGGCAACTTCTGTCTGGAGGATGCTGCGTATGAAAGAGGAACTGCAGTCCGAGCAAAAGAACTTGTTCCTTTCTTCTCTGTAGCTCAATCATTATCAGGGCTGTGGCAGTTGCGATGGACCTCCTTCACTATTTGACCACCAGTCCTGGCTCTTGGGTCAACATGAGGAGGCCAAACACACTTCTCAAATGGCCAAGATGCGCCCCCTACCTTAACACTGTGTGGTTCTCTGTGTTACCAGATATCACAGAGCTGTGGAACTCCTCGAAGAGATGGTAACTTGAAGAGACCTAGATGTGTGCATACAGGTGTAGGCTGTTTAAGGCTTTCTGCATTTTTCAGGCAACAAAACAGAAAAGCATGGGGGCTGGAGACAGTGCTGAGATTCAGTGAAGCCTGATTTCCTAAGAAAGGGAGACGTCCACCAAGTTCACAGAATATCAGGGACTGGAAGGGACCTTGAAAGATCATCTAGTCCAATCCACCTGCCGGAGCAGGAACACCTAGATCAGGTCACACAGGAACACGTTCAGGAGGGCTTTGAATATCTCCAGAGAAGGAGACTCCACAACCTCTCTGGGCAGTCTGCTCCATTATTCAATCACCCTCACTGTGAAGAAGTATTTCCTCATATTTAAGTGGAACCTTTTATGTTCCAGCTTGCACCCATTGCCACTTGTCCTATCATTGCTTGTCACTGAGAAGAGCCTGGCTCCATCCTCCTGACACTTACCCTTTACATATTTATAAACAATAATGAGGTCACCCCTCAGTCTCCTCTTCTCCAAGCTAAAGAGACCCAGCTCCCTCAGTCTTTCCTCGTATGGGAGATGCTCCACTCCCTTCATCATCTTTGTAGCCCAAGTTCCTCTGGTTTCATGGATGAATGAGTTCTCTTCCAACATAAAATTGTGGGTAACAGTATGGCAACAGTTGCAAAAGTGCTGGAGGAGCTGAAAGTGTTAATTTGATCCACTTTCAAAGACATCAGCCTGTACACCAAGATTTTCTTCGATGCTGTAATTGACCAGCATTACCTAACTCCTGTTTTTTACACCTAACTGCCTAACCTTTGTAAGGTTCATCTCAGTGGTGTGTTATCAGCAGGTGCAGGTGAGGATATTTTGGGTTCAGAGAAGAGCTTCTTTTATGGAAAAGACATGTTGCTCTGACAGTTTATGAGAGCAAAAATTAAAAGAACACAATTATAACTACTGTGCAAAGAATTTGTTCAGGGTTTAGCATCAGACAACATGTATTGCACCACAGGTTTTTCAGGTAGTGACATGCGACTGTTCCTGGAACCTTCAGTCACACTGCTGTAGTTCACAAAATCAACTTTATTTAAATAACCAAGAAGAACTGATACATATTTTATTGAGCACTTTAGAAGACAATGAGAAATTCACTGCAGCAAGTCATATTTTTAAATACAAAAGGGGAATTAGTAAAAAGTTAGGTTCATATCGAACAAGAAACATGAACACTTTGCTTCCAGGAGCTTTGAGTTTTAAAGACTGAGAACTCTACTTACATCAAACAGTTCAAGCACATCCACATCACAGAATCTTAATATTGCACTATAGCTCCTTGATCAAAACACACAATGCACAAGGTGCATCTGCATTACCCACTTATAAGGGACCACCAGCAACACGGCAGCACAGCCAGAAAGCCTAAAGTAGGTCAGAGGGTTTACAGGTTTGCTGGGAGAAATATGGCAGTAAAACTGAGCAGTTTGGACTACCAGTATCCAGCACCAGTCCCGTTTCTTGCTGGTAATGCAACAGCCCTTAGAATTGCAGCTGTGCTACTGTCCTGTGCAGAGGTAGCATAATACTATGGCTTTAAAGGCTGTCTTTTAAATAAGGCTTGTCTTAGCTGGGAGTCATGTAATAACCAAAGAGTTCTTGTAGTACTAGCCCAGAGTATAGTACAGCAACGCTTTGGGATCCACTTGTTTAACAACAGCTGCCCAGTTCAAGTAGGTACGTTATTTATTTGAAGTCAGCTGCAGCACACAAACAGTTCTGTGCAAAGGTGGTAACATCAATTACTTCTTTCCCCCCTCATCCTCAGCCACATGGAGAGTGCCCACAGTTGAGAAAGCAGCAGCGGGTGACACAGAGGAACTGGAAAGCAGCAGTCCAACCTAGCTATGAAAGAGGTGCTGCTTTGTCTAAAAGGACAGCTTGCAAGAGGTGACAGGCAAGATATTTCAGTTACATGGACAAAATGGAAAAACAAGGGAGCATATAACACTTGTGAAAGATACACACTGACACAGTGGTGATTAAACCCTCACCCACCTCACCTGGTATCTAAAATTCAAGACAAAGGTCACTTTAATGTTAACTGAGGGTAGAGTCCTGGGCAGGGGGGACAACATTAAAGCCAAATGCTACTCTCCCCAGACAATACAAACCAGGGCAGTTTTCCAATTTATAAATGTTTCCCCTTCCTTTGTCTGTTCTAACCCACTTCAGCTTCTTATCCTTAATTGAAATTAAGTCACAGAATGTGTAGAGAGAACAACCTCTCGTATTTACACCCACCTCACTTCAGCTGTCAGGTGCTTGGCTCAGCTGAGGCACCCTGGTGCTACCGTAATCCTTACAGGGCCATCTTCTCAAGGGGGTTTTGGAAGACAGCACTACTAACATTGGGTTTGACACTACAAACATGTTGAAACAACTTCCACACATACAAACATCACAAACACTTCTACAAACCATTACAAAAATGGAAACAACTTCACTAATCTTCAGTCCAAGCTCCAAGGTGGGTTTGTTAGTCAAGACCAAAACAGCCGAGAAACAGAAATGAAACTAACATTTAGCTTACATATCACTAGATTTTTGTAAAAAAAAAAAAACCAAAACCAAAAAAACTTTATTTTTAATTTATGAATATGTAGAAAATTCAAAATCCCTAACATTTACAGTACCCCCTTATACTAAGCCTGTTTGTAGTTTCTCTTCCATCAGTGCCAAGTAAATTAATTCCAGACACGACTGTTGAGATGGCCAACCAAGACATCTCAGGCTCTTTCCTGCTGCCAGTTTTGATTGCATTCACCCCATGCCATTTATTACTCATGACAGAAACTTCCTATTCTTGCTCCTTGTGTGCTGGTTTGGGTTGTTGGTTTTTTTTTTTTAATAAATAATGAAAGTCTACAACATGCTTTCTCAGGTACATGATTGCTGATTATTACACAACAAGTAGTCTGTAAACCAGTTTGGCCTCTGAGGAACTATTAGGCCATTGAGAAGGTTGCATTCAAAGAGCAGCACCTTGCGTTGAGCGCAGCCAGGGTGGAGGAGAAGGCCTTCTGCAGTACGAAGCTCCTGCCTGCTGCAGTGAGGAGGCATCAGCATGAGGAATCTATGAGTCTTTGGCGAAGTTTTTTATCTTCTCTCGGACTCACGTTGCCACTTGCATCATGGTCTGTCAAAACTAAAGAGAAAGTAAACCTTTAGAAGTGAAAGGGCCACCAAGGCATGTGACACATTCTCATTTTACGAAGGAATTGCCACCGGACAGTGCTGCAGGGCTGCAGCACTCAACAGCAGGATGCCCTGAAGCATCTCCCACTCTTATGGTCCACAGTCAGCATCTCCCACTGGTTTGTTAACACCGTTACTAACTAAAACGTGCTGACACCACTAGTGACAGAAGAAAAGATGATGAGCCATGGGCAAAGCTTTGCTGACGAGCAGTGAAGTTCACAGCTGCACCCAGGCAGAAGGTGTGGGTTGGAGCAGCTGCATCGGGTCACGGAACGGCAGCTTCTTTCTGCAAGGCATTTTAACAGAGCTTCAAGCAGGAGTTTGTTCTGCTCTGGAGGAAAACAAGTCTTTGAAGTGTTTTTGTGAGATGAAAACAGTCTCAAAAAAGTTCTGCTTTCAGATAGAAACGAGTCAGACTTTCTATCAGCTTTTTCAGCTCCTTGAGCAGAGAATCCCCACACTTTGGGCTCTTAAATACTCCTACCAAACCCCACCCAACTGTAATTTCAAAAAGGGACACGTTTAAGAGGAAAACTATTTTCTTTAAGAATTACTCCAATCTGCTGTACTAAAGCTGGCTTCCAGAAGTGCTTCCTCTAGTTTAAAATCAATTATGCTTGTTTGTTCAGAATTCCTCTGTTGTAAATTGACTTCTCCTCCCAATGTCAGCCTACAAGAACAGATTGACCAAAGTACAGAGGAACAGTCACCTTCTTGACGCCACTGCTTTTCTGTTAAGCACAGGGTATAGTTTTCTGAAGAGAAAGTAGATTTAATTCTTTCCTGCCTTTGAAGCAGTTCGTTACCTCACCCTCAGCACTGTGCTCACCTACTCAGGTCAACTGCTAAGCTTTTTAAAGCATCTTCACTTCCATGAGTGAAGGACTTTGTGACGAGGCAGCTCACACAGTCTCAACTCCTTCATTCAGCAGTAGGCGCTGGTGTCCTGCTGCTTCAGTGGGGGCAGCTACGACAGCAGCCACACTCATATCAAACAGGAAGAAAGCTTTTCCAGCCCAATGCCTCTCCCTGAGTATTTGGCTTCTCTAATTCTGCACTTGAGGAGGGAATTGGAATCACATTTAAGATACATCACATTTTTTAGCACACAGAATCTAAGGCTACATCTCATATAACAGCGATTGCTCAGAGCCAATCATGTCTGGTGGGAGCACTCAGAGAACATCCACACCAATCCAGATTGACTCAGACCATTTTGGCAAAAGTCACTTTACAGTCAATCTATCTCCCTTTCTCTCTGCATAAGAAGGAAAAGGAGCATGTTCACTGTCCCCAGTCCCACTTCCCTTCTTTTGTCATTTTCTGTTCCTCCACCAATGGCATTTCCAACCATCAGACTTATTTTTACATTCATCTAAGATTTCTGCCCAAGCCTGAATGAAAAGCCAAAGCAGCAGTTTAGCTCTTTTGAGCTAATTTCTTAAAAAACAAATGCTCTGAAATCACCAGCCTTCTCACTGAAGCTTCTTTAAGCACAACCTTCTGTAGGCCTATCTAGTGCTCTTCTACTGTACAGGTGGTCTTTAGGAGTTCAAGTTCAGACGGCTGAAGTCTCTTACTGCTAGAGCAGAGATGTCTGGAGCAAGGGCCACTGGCTTAACAGACGCTTCAGTATCCAGCCTGTGGTGCTGACCTGCAACACCGCAATCTTCTGGCACACTTGTGAAGTTATAGCAGTTATGCTGCAGACAACAAAGCAAGGTCTAAGCAGGTCTGTTTTCTTTGGGTTTTGTGTCATATATTACAATGTTTTTGGTAGGACTACACATCTAGATGAAACCTGCTTTGTTCTGCATGAATGATTTTTTGGTTTAATAGATTCCTTATCTCTCTATACCAAGATGCTTGGAAGTAGTGTTTTTGTGGCACTTCTTTCTTTAGGAGATATTTTTTTATATATATAAAGAACCTTACCTTGTAGCTCTGTTGCATTTTTGTCTAGCTCTTCTGTAGTTGTTTCTTCAGGCTCCTCCAACACAGCTGTCCCTGGCTTCCCATCCACGGTGTCTGTCTTAATAGTACCGAGGTTTACCAGAAGTTGCATGACATCAAACTTCTCAGAAACTGCAATGTTCTCCAGCACTTTGAGGCATTTAAATGATTTAAGTTCACTCACGTTTTCCTCAAGAAAGAGGAGGTAAAGGCTTAAGTCATCAAAACACTTTGACTTGAGTTTCAGAACATCGAAGGTTGGCAGGATTTCATACACTTTGAGAATACCTGAATTCCACCTCCACGGAACAAACATTGCATACACTACCAGTGGCATCACTAGAAGGTAGACCAGCAGGTTAATGTAGCTGAGTACCTTGAAGACACCAACAGCAATAAGCTTGCACTGAACCACTTCTGGAACAGTTGTGTCATTCTTTAAGATCCCAGTTTTGATAGTGCAGAGAAACTCATCACTCAAAGAGGAGAGGCTAATGTAGTAGCCCAGGTAGAGGCATGCAATGAAAATAATTACTAGCGTGAGTAAGCGGCAGATAATGTATTTAATTATTAAGCATTTCGAATTCTTCTTCGTTTTCAGGTACTGCTCCACGATTGGGTATTTAAAGTGGCTTTCGGATATTTCCCACAAACTGAAAGAGAGAGAAAAGAAGAACACAAACCACATAGATCAGATGCTGCAGCATTCACCTACCTCAGATTTCAAGGAAATATAGTAATACTCTAAAATAGTCCAATTGTAAGATTGGATTCCCTCTTATTGGGGTAAACCAAGGGTAGTTTTACTGAAGTCAATAGAAAAACAACGGAATAGCAAATAAATGAGGAATGTTAACACAAATACAGAAAAGGCCCTTATGAACCAAAAGAGCTTAAACACTGGAAAATGGAACAATAATATTGCCGTCAGCAAAGAAATATTTTTGTTCTTTTCCAATATAAAACAAGTATAGTTAGCAAACACATGAGAAACAGCAGACTTCCCAAGCACTTGCTTGATAATAGCACAGTGGAAGGCTTTTTACTTCTGAAGACCTAACTCCACATTTCAAAGAACAGACCTAAGCCCCCACCACATTGCTTGTACCCCTACAGGCAAAGAGAAACAAGTGCCCTGCTCTAGGATGAAGCAAAAAGTGTATCTAATTAGAATAGTGCACCAATTTGCTTTTGATGTTTGGCTTTTTATTGTGGTGTTTTTTTTCCTTTAAAAAGAATATTTGCAGACCTAGATTTGAAAGGATGGGAGATGACAAATAACAGGCTTTGCTCACAGTGTGCAAGCGACTGTCAAAAACATTGAGAACTGAAGACTGCAGCCATCCCTGTTATCTTACGCTGTGGGGGGTAAAGCTAATTAACACCTTCTACAACTACAGAAATCAGGACATCTGAGGTAATTAGTAATCTGAAGAGCTCATCAAATGTTTCATTTGAAAAAAAGAAAATTATAAGTTCCAGGTGCCCATAGTAATGATTTCAGATGCCTTCTTTTTTTACCCAAATTTAAAAGCATGTCAGGTCAATTAAATTCAAACCTTTGCAATAAATTTCTAAGAGAGTGCAGGTGTCACATCTGTTAAGAGCTTAAGGAAAAGACCAAAGAAAGCCAAGTCCCAGCATCTTACCTCTGTGTCAAGTTCTCGTTAACAGCTGGAATCAAGTCATTAGGGTCCCTGGGGTCTCCGCTGCGGATGCTATTAGCAGCTTTGATTGCTCTGTTATAGGCTTTGTCAAGTTCTTCCATGATGAATTTCAGGTCTGAAGAAAGGTGAGGTGCTGCAGTGAAGCGCCAGAACAAACATGGTAGATACAGCAGGATAGCAACCAGCAGAAGGATGTATGGGAAGAACTGAAGAGAGAAAAAGTTCAAATTAGGCTCTACCTGTATATAAATTGTCATTCAGTCACCATCATTCCTGTAAGTCCCCATACACCTATTAAATTCCCTAATATTTGACTTAAATGTTTTTACCAAAAACCACTTTCATGGTTATCAGGGACACGCAGGGAAGGAAAATATCTTTTCAAACAGCTCCAGTAACCTTACTGCTGCTCAGAGCTTTGCCAAAAAAAAAAAAAAATATTAAAAAATGGCAGAATAAAGTTACCATGATCCTGGTAACATTTTCATTGCATATTCTGAACTGCACTGCTGGAGCTGAAATCCAGACAGGCAGCATTAACCTGGGGAACAACAAAAAACAAAGGCAACTGATGCAGCTATCAGAGATGCTGAGTGGAAGAAGAGGATAATGTCACGTAAGTCTCCCTCCTCCAAATGTGTCACTACTGTTCATAGCAACTAAAATGCTCCAAACACCAGCAAAATCTCTCCTGCTCTCCATTAGCTGCCATGAGGTTCATGTATAGCGCTGCATCTGCCTGCACAGACACCTCTGTTCAGAGTGCCTGACATACAGAGACTGTAAAGGATGAAACTATGGTTGTAATATTTAAGGGTATTGAAGTATTTTTAGACAACCCCTAACTGGAAGCCAACACACATCATCAGAATGGTCTGGTGTTAACGCAGCGCTGCGAAGTCAGTCCTTACACAGCCCCCACTGCTTAGGGAAAGGGCTGAAGCAGGTATAAAATAAGCAGCATGAAGTCTTTCTGTCTCTCTTCTAGTCATCAACAAGCAGGAGTTTTTCACCACAAGACTTAATTTCTAATTCTCTCCAGCTGCTGGTAAGAAGGCATTTTCTCTCTACTGTGACATAGCATTAAGGTGTACCTTCATACACAACATTACCCTTGCAGAGACATGATGTAATATCTAGTTAGGCAAGCAGTTAACAAGCTGTCCTGCAAATTTGGCTAGTCTCCGATTCATTACATTCAACTTCTGATGGTAAGCACACTTAACTCAAATCCAGCATCAGTTCCTAAGGAATTTTAAATTAGTTGTGGTGAACAAATATGAAACCTATTTAAGGCATCTTAAATGTTAGAGACACACACACGTGCAAATTCATTGAAACAGCCAATGCAGAATTTTAGAGGAAACTTGGACTGAAGTCATTAATCAGTGGAATAGCTCCAGTTACACGTGTAGAGATTTAACAAGATGAGAATCTGGACCTAATGTTAACATGTCAACTTGTCTTTGCATTAATCAAGAGGGACTGAAATTGTGTACACACAAGATAAATAATATGATGCTATTGAACATTTTATCCAGAAGAGCTGCTTCTAATATCTCCTAACATTAAAGCAAAATCCTATGTTATTATTAATACTAGGAATGTATAAGACATATTAGCACATAAATAAAACCAGACTTCTTAAAGTATCTGCATCAGCAACCAGAGATGATAATACAAACCATCGTTCTGGTTGTGCACATTCTCCACAAAGGAGCCACAGAAAACAGAAAATTCTTATTTAAAAGTCAGATTTCCCTTGCAACCCTTCTTGTAAATTCATACTTTAATCATTTCTGCTCAGTAGCAACTTAATTGACCTTGGCCAAAATTGCTACTTCAGTCTCTAGATAAGAAGAAAAGAGAGAAAGAATTAAAGAAAGAAAGGAAGGAAACATTTCAAGAAAGGCTCACCTTTAAAACTGAAATAGAAATCCTTCAGGGGTGGGCTAACCAGTAAACAAGATTGTTTTCAGAAACCTAGTTAACAAGTTGACTGTAATTGTACTGTGCACCCCACTAGGGGTAGCTCTTCCTCACCCACCAGCAACAAGCATCAAGCCCATCCTGCAATATCACATCTGTGGCCTGTCCCTTTTCCACCGCATGGGACTGACCTCACAGGCTGGAGGGATCCAGGAGGTTCCTTCTGATGTCCTGGAATTGCTGGGGACTGCTCATCTCTCCAGTGCTCCCACTGAATATGTACTAAATACTGCACCACTAAACTATGCTCACCAGTGGATAGTCTGTAGTCACCATCAGGAATTTCTTCTCTCCAGAGCTCCTGCTGCACCAGCAGCCAAGACAATCCTTGGGTGTGGGTGCTGCATCCCTTTGTGAGCTGCTAACTGCTTTCAACCAGAGCGAGCTCATTCTCTCAAAAGCACAATCTTAGCGGCTGTCATCTCCCAGCTCTCAGCTCCACTTGCCCCCTCCTGGACATGATCTTTCCCCTCCCCCCAGCAGCCCCCAGCAGAGTTCTGACCTCACTACTGCCTCTCTTCCCTCTTCCTACACAGCAGATAATCTCAGATCATCAGTGGGTTTTGTTTTTCTCCAGATCTATCCTTTCCAATTGAGATGTAAAGTTCTGCCATGTCTGATGTGTTTTTGTAGATACTTGGTCAACTCAAACACCACAGCTCAAGAATCCCCCCTTCATGTTCAACCTGGTGGAAAATGCCACTGGGTCTCTCAGGTCAAAGTCCTGTATGCCCAGGTCCCAAAGCTTTATGGTTTCATGGCCAGGCTCTTTCAGTCCTCTGACTCTGTATTATATAGAAATAAAAATTATCTATCTATGAATACAGCTTAAACTTATCTAAGCTCCTCTAAGCTGATGCAACACCTTTTCCATGGGACAAATGCCAGCTTGTGTAAGATTGCTGCAAAGCCTGTTTGACTTCACTTACTTCTATGTCATACACCTCTTAGCATCCTTCCTCTGGTGCCAGGTGGGGAAAGAAACAACAAAGAAACACCTGATTTAGTAAGGAGCAGCCAAAGCTTCTTACACTGGTTTATACCACTTGGCTTTAATAGTCGCTCGTTTGAATTTTACAGGCATCAGAGGATTTATGAAATCCCTGTCTGACTCAAAACTGGAAACGCCACCAGCAGTACCTGATTAATCCTTGAGATCTCTTTACCCTGAGGCCTGCAAGACAAGTGGGAAGAGGCAAGAGTTGACACACAGAAATCATAGCTCAAAAACTCCATTGTCCAGGTCCCCATCTCTTCCTTTATACCTAGAAAATAGACTCTAGGCACATTCTGCACTTGTGGAGCATGATGGCATCAGTCCTGCTGCTCTGCCCCAGGCCTCCTCCTGTCTCAGCCAGCTCCCCAGCCTCATTACATGCTGTTGTCTTATGAAGACCAGCCTCTGCCAACCTCCCTTGCACCTCCTCTCCCCAACTCCTTCACCACTGCCTCTTCACCTAGAAGGATCACACCACTGGGACAAAGGCATATTTGCCACATGTTTACTGGGCTTCCCCTCGCCAGGCTCTCATCACTCCCAAAGCTGTAGCTCACGGCAGCATGGGAAAACACTATGCAGCTCTTTTCTGAATGATCTCAGACCCAGAGCGTGACCATTAGCCCAGCTCTTTTTGTTTGGAAACAAAAGCCTGTATTTGTCAGCCCTTCCACAGCACTTGATGCACGACTCCATCCTTCTCGGATTCTGGCTTTTTTAAAAATGAAAGATACGCTTGTTCTATTTGTTAATGGTAGGCTTAGATAACTAGCAAATTGTTTTGAATCATTAAAATTTAAGGCCTTGGACCAACAGGCAGAAGTGAAAATGCAAAGTCATCTGGCATGAGTCCTAGGTTTCAGAGCCACAGACTCGGATTATCCAGCTCATCTGACTACATTTACAGTCACACATAATGACTTCCCATTTTAAGAAGAGGACCCTGTGGTATTCATACATGGATGAGCGTGCGCCATATCCTCTTTTATATGGTTTATGTATTTACTTCAAGGCACCAAATACACAAGGAGGAAATGCTACTCAGTCTTGCATAGTTAGTAGTATTTAGGTTAAATGGGAAGTATCACTGATCTCAGGAACTATATGGTCAAATACGTAAAGGAAAACTTGGGTTTCCTTTGCTGTCTAGTGCTCAAATTCCTCTTCAACAGCAAGGTCACAATGTTGAATTTAAAATGGTTTGAGACTGCATAACTGAAGAAAGGTCCTCTGGAAGTAGATTAGAACAGACACAATACCCTATGGTACAAAATGTGCCATGCTGAACTTTATTAGTGAAAGTGCATTGAGGACTACAACACTGTGCTTCAACATGGATGCCCTGAGTTTTCATTTCCACCCAGCTGCAAGGAGAAAAGGACAGGCAAAGGCCCATCAAGTTTGCTGCTCAAAAACAGAGTAGCAGGGATTTTGTTAGGCTAATCTAAGTTTCTGGAAGGTACTAGGCATAGATACTGTGTAATTAATATTCATCATGGGGCAGACAAATCTAGTAGTGCACACACCAGGGACTCAAACCAGAGTCCCTTATATGTTTTCTGCTAAGTATTGCTGAGCTCCTGAAAGCTAAAGATGATCAAAGTAAGTTCACCTGCCCTTGCTTGTCCCTTGTCTGATGGCACACTGGGTGGGCAACAAGCTCTCAAGGAGGCAGGGCACTAGGAAGCCAAGAAGTCAACTGCCCCTCATTCTGCGCTGCTGCAGCTCCTTTCACTTGATGGACCTTTCAGCACTGAGCACATCATGGGCTGTACCCTAACTCCTCCTGAATGCCAAGAGAACCTGATACTCGAGCAGGGTATGTTAGATACCCCAACCCCCAAAACCACTCAAGCTCATGTTCACTGGTGTTGATGAGGCACTGAAATCCAAGCCTTATCACAACAGGAATCTCTGCAGAGAAGGATTCCTCCCTCCATGCTAAGGAAGTGTGCGCTCAACATCATTGTTCTGCAACTAGTAGTTGAAATGGGAACTGCAGATTTAGTGCCACATCCCAAAGGTGAAAAGAGGACCAGATCTGACGCCAGCTGTTTGGTAGCCTGTGGCACAACACTCCACCAAGCCCTGCAATGCAGAAAGCATGATCTTTCTGGACAGTGAGAGCTTAGGAAATCGGGTGTCCACCTCAGCACAACACAGCATTTTCAGTCTTGTGTTGTACACTTGCAAAAGTAGCTATAAAGGTTATCCTCAAAGCAAATAATTTATGCACATCAAAATGCTTACCCTTCACAGATGGGTGCTGTTTTCTTCCATCACTGACTCTAAACAAGTTGAGTAATTTTTAAATCAATACTAGCTACTATAAACAGAGAAGGAATGTAACCTGCATGCATGCAGACCAAACTCCAGAAATCTATTTAACACACTGAGCCCTTTTGAAGTCATGACCTCTTTGAAGTCAAGAACTCTTCTGAAGTGCCTGAATTTGCTTCTCTCATAAAGATTACCTGCACAAACCTCTGTCTTACCAGAATCTGTGAACATCTACATTCAGATAGGTACTCAGAACCATCTTTACTACATTTCAGCTCCCTATGCATATGCATAGCTTTTCACTGATAAATACACATAGACCGCTAGCACTACAAAAATTAAAATTAATTTCTGATATTCTCAGGACATGTTTTTTTCATAATTTATTGGAAGGTCAGGGAAATAAGCTTTAAAGACATCAGTCAGTTTTAGTTAATTTGTTAGAAACTAGCTAACTGTTCAGTTGGAACATATGCGTTGTTATAGAAGAAGAAGTGTTTGAGTAATCTGTTTTTACATAAGCACATAGGGCATTGGAATCACAAAAATGTCTTTTAAAGATGCATCAGCATCCAACTCTCCTGCAGGTGAAAGGAAAAATCAGACTAAGCCACAAAATAATCTATTTTATAACATCCCCAGCTTCAATTGTGCTAAGACACATTAAATACACACTTAAAAGGGCTTTTAAAAACTTATTCTTAAGATCAAATATGCTATTATCATCCAAACAAAATATAGCTGCCAAGGGAAGGGCAGTGTGACCCAAAAGACATTTTAAAGGACCTAATCTACAGAAAGCTGGCCACTCAATGTCATACTGTCCCCAATTCTTCTTGGTTGCCATCATATCTGCTGGCCATCAAGAGCCAATAAGATGATGCTCACTGTTCTCCTGACTGTGTTTGTATAAATTTCTCTGGGTATTATGGATTAAAAAGTCTTCTCAGTGCAGTCTCCCCCTCTACTGGACTGCAAGGACTGCCCACTCACAGTGGCCAAAAGTTTGCTTCTATTCCAGTTAAGGATCAAGCTAAGTTCTTTCAAAACAAGTTGTCTGGTGGAGCACTCAATTTTAGAGACAGGAAGCAAACTATCTGCACAGAGGGAGTCAAACACCTTCAGACGCTGGGAATCAAAGGTCAGTGTTAATACCTGTAACACCGTTCCTTCCCTGTAAACTTCTTAGGCGTGGCAGTCGATAAAAAAACAGCAGAAGAATATTAATTAATGCCTGCAAACAGCATCTGCAGCTCCAAGGGCCCAACTAAGTGTAAGAACAGGTGACTAAACATGGATGTAGGAGGCACCCAGCCTTTGCTAGAAGCTCTGACTCAGCTATCCAGACACACTTGCAGTCAATCAGCAGGGTATTTTTAAGGAAACACTACATACCATTAAGCTATCATGGAGGAACTGTGGGAAGAAGGGCCCTGTATTGATTCTGAGACAGCACCAGTCAGGAAATTAACATGGGTTGCATCGTAAAAGTATGACCTCTTATGCTATTAGTCATGGCTGGCAAACTGGGAGAATTAACAGCTATCAGCAGGTGACTATGGCATAAAATTCAACATAAAGAAAACAGGTAACAAGAACTAATTGCCTCAAGAGAAAGGGGTAGCAACATATCCGGGTTTGCAGGTGGAGTTTCCGCCCATGCAAGCTGCCTGCATTGAGAGATGTTCCAGCAGTTTCCACTGGCCTCTGTAGAAGGTCTGGCTGAAGTGAAATGGAGCACTAACTGAACAAGGAAGAGTTCAGGCTGGAAGCCAACATGTCTGACTTTCATATTCATGAAATGCAAGACCATTGGGTCAAGGTTATGAGTGGAGTGAACTGGAGAAGGTAGTAGTAAATCCTTACAGTTAATGATTTAAGTCAGCAAACAAATCAGATACAGCCCTGAATAGTCTTTCAGAGGAGATGCCACCAGCTGACTGGATAATAAAAGCTGAAGTAAGAGATACACCAGGAAAACCTAGAAATACAGGTGCTGCAGGTCCCAGACCTGAGCTCCCTCTAACACCACGGTCTCCTCCACTCCCAGGTGCCAGGGGAGTTATTTGCTGGGGCAAGTAATAAAAGGGCTGAGGAAGGCACTACGCAACACCCCAGATTTGCAGAGCTCCAACAGCATTTCTTACTTTGGCATCAGCACTGCCCAAGCCAGGCAACGCTGCCTCTCAAGCTGAGTCAGCTCCAGACACCGGCATGGCATCTCCTACAGGGTTTGTAACTCTGGCCAAAGCTTGGCTAACTGCTTTGAGCCATCTCAAGTATCTTAGTACCTACAGCTCCTTTTACCATAGAATCAGTCTGTCACTGTGCGCATTCAGGACGATGCTGCTTTACCCAAAGCAGTGAAACCTGCTCATGGTTTGTAAGGGAACAGCCTACAGAAGCTCAGAACACAGTGAAGATAGGGTTAAACCCATTGGTACCAGTGATGAGATTCATCTCTTCTAAAATGTGAGGATAGGCATCATTTTGCCTCTCCATGCAAAACTGGCCAAGTGTAACTCTCTCTCTCTATATGCAATGTTTTCACTATCCTGTTTTCCTACAGTAAGCTTTTGATATAAGAATTAAGGCAGTTGTTGTGTCTTGTATCCTGGTCTTAAATTAGTTCTTGGATAAAGCCAGGTGAGGCATGCAGCTCCAGGGCAACACAGCAACATTCACATGACTCTTGTGTCAGATAATTGGTGATATTTGTTATTACAGCATGACAGACCCTTCATTTAAAAGCAAAAAATACCTTCTGTAGTACTACCCTCTTTGGAAGAAAGGAAAACATTCTCTCTAAAAATAGTTAAGCCAAAGCCAAGAACTATAGCAGAGCAGAGGAAGAAGAAAAGTGAGGCAGGCTTTTGGAGGACAATTTTTGCAGGAGAAGGAAATCTGTACGTACTTTATGCAGCCACAGGGGAATGTTTTCTAAGTTGTTCTGGGATGGTTGCTTCTGCTGCACAGCTGCCCAGCAGTAGGAGTCCACGTATGCAGCTTGTCGCCAGGAAAAGGAGCTGGGAGCAAAGCAGCTTATCTGAGCACCTGGGGAAACAAAGGAAAAGTTATCACATCCTCAGAAGATTAATTAAAAAAAAAATACATTTTAGGAAGGAAAGCTCACACTCAGGATTTTGCAGTATCCAAATCTATTAGGTTAAGTGATTGAATGAAACACAGCAGTTCCACAGGGAGAAGAGACACCGAGTTCCTATTGCACCCAAAGAGTTAAACTCCCACAGAGACTCTCTGATGACTCCTAAAGGCTGATAAAGCATATTTGAAGCACCTGTACATAACCTCCAAGACCTGTCTCTCTCACTTGCACTTGACTCAGGTTGGCCAAAGGGGAACCACCATAAAGTGTGATCAGATAAGGTTGGTTTCCTGAGGAAACAACTACCATCACATATCATCGCACCGCTGTTATTTCCCAAACATACAACCTACAGCTTACACATTTATTGAAACAAGACCTCAAACACCATTCTGGCTGCTCAGCAGCTCTTGCAGTGATGCAAGGACAAGTCTCGCCCAGGGTGCTGCCACTTCTTCTGCCTCTGAGACTGTGAATGAGTTTTGAGGGGTCCACATCACACATGTCAAAGCAGAGATTTCCTCTTGTCACTTCTGGCAGAGCAGTCATGGCCTCCAGACACCTCCAAAAGGTGCCAGATCCCTCCTCTCCAGCACAATGAGGTACCATGCCCAGGATCAGGGATATCACCATCATACCCACTCACTCCAGCACCTCTCCAGCTGCTCAGAAGCTTCAAATTATGATCAGAACACCAAATGACAGGAAGAACAGGTATTTAGCCTTCGGGTCAAATTCTGCTCTTACCAGCTACAGTCACTGAGTCTTCACGCAGCACATCTCAAGAAGGAAGAGTGGGTTATTGGACATGGAGTATCAGTGACTCCTTGGATGAGAGCTGGTAAAACGGGATGAGGGGTTTCAATTTTCTTTCAGAAGCTTTGATAGTGAAAGCAAAAAAAACCACACACATTTCCAACAGTCTTTCGTAAAAGTTGAAATAGGATAACCATTTCACCATATGAGTATATAAAGTGGAGATGGCTCTTCCATGAACATCCCTCTTCCAAGACCAACCTACAAGACAACACCAGTATCAAAAGAGCAAGAGGGGATAAATCATGCTACTCTTTTTTTCCTTAATATATTCATCAAAGTTAGCACTAGTATCATTGCTGTGTGCTTTATAGGGAAAAAGTATTTTGTATAAGATTGTATCATTCGTTGTGCCTTTTTGCTGGCCTGGCTTTTCCAGAATATACAAAAGAACTTCTTTTGTAACAGGAGCCTACCACATTTGCATTGTATCTTGTACAGCCTCTTTACAACGTAGCATAGTCAAGAAGCATTATGAATAAAAGCCTTTCCTTATGAGTCACTAGAATAATTATTTCTAAGGCTGTAGTATCATAAGGACATGGCTTGACCTGTCACAAACCTCCCTTATGGAAAACAAATCACTGTTTCTCAGACGAGAGCTCATGTGATTTAGCAAAGTTGGCAGCAGACAAGCACTTGCACTACCCCGAAGCTTTGGGAGTTTCTGCTTTTCAGAGAATTTCCATTAGTTATGGAAGCTCAAGGAATAATACATTGGGGGGAAATAAATAAATAAATAAATAAATAAAACCACATCAAAAAATAAATAAAAGAGCAGAGTGTTTGGCTGGACAGGGGCCATTTATGCTCTGCTCTCATCACTTAAGGAACCTCCTGCAGTTGGTTGTGCCCAGTGTGAAGCAGCAAACAAGTGACCCTTTCAAGGGGCGAGCAATAGGAGTGTTCAGAAAGATGCTTTGTCCTATTCATGTCTGTGTATCAGCCACAAGAAACACTTTCCAAGTGTTCATTCTTGTTAACGTCTGGGAAGCCACTGAGAGTGATGGAGTGTTTAAATTGTTGAGGAAAAAGGCAGCCAGCCTCTTTCTCCAAAATTAGAAATGCAAAAGATGGCCAGCCTCCTTCTCCGATGAGTTACATGCACAATGTCATACCAGAATAGCTACAGCAATGCCAGTGAACCTTCACTTGTCTGGTCCCCAGGGTTTCTGCAGGGACGTTGGAAACCTTTGACTTGGGAGCCAAGCAGATAGAGTTCAACATTAAGCAGAGGCTGGGGGCAGTCCAATTATTGCACTGGTTTTTAATTAACTTATTGCAGCCCTGGTTGTAAACACTTGTTAATGAAAATTAGAACTTTGCACTGATCACTGTAATGTTAAGACTTAAACAGAGGGGGGTGGGTGTATAATCTACACAGAACACAGATTATTAAATGCATCCAAAAATGGTCACAACTTTCCACCTCTTTTTCTTCTTTCTCTCCTCCAAAGGAGAAACAAAAGAAAATCTATACAGATAATTTACTCTATGTTGTGTTATTCTGGAGGAAGCGAAAAAGAAAATCTGTAGTTTTTATTAGGAGAGAAATTAGGCAAAGGGCCAAATGCCTTTCACAGAAACACTGTGCACACACACATGCCCATGGCTAGTTCATGAAAGGCTAACAGTCCTCTGCTCTCAAAGGAACAGCCTCCTGGCTCGGCGACACAAAACCATTCCCCGTCCTTTGCTCCCACAAGTAATAGAAGGGAAAGAAGAAAAGCAGCAGCTAAGCCCAGCACAACAACAGGGAGATAAAATACACACAGAGAAGGATGAGGAATAATAAATGACTGTATTTATTAAGCTGTTGCCACAACAGTCTTTGGCCAAGTTACCATTATACTTGGCAACACACTTTTTTTTTTAAATCATTCCTTGGTACTAAACCAACTTTGGAGAGGGAGTGATGGGGATTTGACTTACACTTTTGCAAACAAATGACGATGAAAAAACGCCACTTGCTGTGGTTGCCCTGAAGAAATACCACCCAGAAGAGTTGCAGAAACTTAAGGCAGCAACAGGTGTGCAACCACGTATGATAAAATATCACTTTTACAAGTGTGCTGAGATTATCAGATGGAGCTGGTCGCTGCTGGCAGGAACAGCTTGCAGGCATGCAGCTGAGTGCAGAGTACAAGCCTGAGACACCGCAGCCAGTGAACAGCCCGGCCAAGCTGTCACCCCACCCAACCACAGCACATCTCTGTGTGTGCTCTGCCAACAAGCTATCTCCTCCGTATCTGTATCAGGAAAATCCTTTTCTTCTGCAGCTATACAGCACCACAAAAACTGGCATGGGACTGCCTAAAGCTGGACATCCTGTGCCCCAGTAACACTTTTTCATACTCTTCGCCCAAGTCTTGCAAGCTCATTCCGGAAGGATCTGTCATCAGATGTCTAAAAGAAAATGCCCCAATCCCAGCTGGGATTTCTCAGAGTTGGGACACAAGCCATGGGCTTGCGCTGGCTCCTGTTGCCCAAATGGAGGTGTATCCTGCTAATTTTTGCCTGTTTTGTGATGTCCATCCTAATGACCCTGTAGATGTTTTCCAATAAAGAAGAAACCTATCTACAAAAAGAAACTCCCAGAATTCCAAGGAAAAACTCAAATCTGAAGGAGAATCCCTGTTCAGTATCCAGCTGCTTTGCTGGGGTAGAAAGTGGGATGAGCAGAGGACTCAGCATCCTCTGGCTGCATCCCTTACCAGAGAGAGTACAAACCCAGCAAGCTGGACTGGTTTCCTCCCCAGTGGCTCAACACCCATCTCTGACTTAAACATCTAATTAAGAAACTACAACCAACAGAGAGTACTTCCAAGAATCAATGTTAATCATATGCTGAACTACGTTTCGTGAACCAGGATCAGGTGGCTGTAGCTGACAGGATTAAACCTTTGGTAAGTAATTATTTTGTTTCCAATGCACGGCAATCACTGGAAAAAATTTGCATAAGCTTGGATGAAAACCTACTCATTACTTACTACTATAATTTTCCACAAGACAAAATGAGCTAGCCATGATACCCAAACACCTGAGTCTATCTAGCAAGAATTATGCACATTAGAAGCCACCAAAGAAACACCCACAAACAAGAAAATCAAGGCCCACATACACAATGTACAGACTGCCAGGCACCATCCAATGTATATCCTCCACCCCAACATTAAAAAGGATTTTAAAATATGAAAAAAGATGTCCCAATGCATTCCAAAGAAGAAGCAACTGTATGTGTGGGCGTACACATATGCATTAAGAGTGGACCAGAAGGAATGATTTTATTAGATTTATAGATGCGTCTCATGGACCAAAGCGGGAGGTTGGGTGAAAGAGAATAAACTCATATGTTTAAGAAGGAAGTATGGAGAGATGCAAACAGGTGCACTGGAGGAAATAAGCTGTTCCCTGAGGTTTTCTTTGGCAATGGAGTGGTAGCAGAATGTAAAACTCAGGTGATGCAATGTTTAAGTGGGGTAGGTCAGAGGAGCCAGCAAGTATCTTTCCCTCTCCACGAGGCTGCCAGTTATCCCTCAGAGAAGTCTCAGAATTGTGCAGTGGGAAAGAGCTGGGTGTTGAACTAGCATTGCCTTTGGAGCAATGAGTTTTATAACATGTGGGGAAAAACTTGTGAAAGAAATTCACACCAGTGAGATTGAAGGAAAATAAAGAGTTTCCCTTTGCCTAAAGAAGGAGAAACACCTCGAAACAGCAGTAATGACCATCTGGTTCCACTACCAACATTGGTGGTACCCTCAGTCTCAGGCAACACCGGACAGCCATGATGCTTTTTAAATAAATTCTGGCTTTCTATGTTCACCCAAAGACAATTTAGACTTGACATTAGAGTAAATGTTTTTTCAAGTTTGTCCTGGCTCCCCAAGCAGGCTTATTCCTGATGCTGGTTAACTCTGCTATTTACTGAGCACTCCTTATCTGCCAAAGAGCAGCACAGCACTCCGTGCTGTTCTCTAGGGTCTACACCTCTACCAAAAGATGCTTTGAAGTTCACGGTTTGTCTGGCTACTCCAAACCAATGCTACTTCAAACCAATGCTAGTTGTTGACTCAGTCCTGTCACTAATGCCCTGGGTTCCAGAGCACCCTGCTGAGCAAAACACAAGATGTGCAAATGTCAGCTATTAGCATACAGCCTGTTTCAGCAGCACTTGGAGATGTTTTTCAAGCTCTGGGCCAGCAGCTGCCATAGTAATAATCTTTGGCCTAATTACACCCAACCCAACTTTAGCCCCCAGCCCTTACGGAAGTCACAAGATAGGATCATTTCCCAAAAGCCTTCCCAGCAACTTGTGAACATGAAGGGAGAGGGACATCAGCACAGAGGGCCAGTGATGGTTTAGCAGGAAAGGAGCATAATTCAAGACTTAAAACTATTATTTTTTTTTTTAATATTTGTGTGATTTAGTCTTGCAATCATTGGTTGGTTTTTTCCTTTCTATGGATTTGATTCTCATGACTGTCTGAAAAATATGTTTAACCTGTACAGAGGTATACGGGTCCAGCCAGATGTACAATAAGAGATGCTGCAAGTGGGTACTGCTGCCCCTGTGACACCCACAGAGGCTGTTGGGATGAATCACCCAGCATTCCCCACTAACACCCTTCACCCTGTGTTTTCTGCTGGGCAAAGCACCTCAAACATCCCAGGCAGCCAAACAGGGGTTGATGGAGGGATGGCGGTGGTGGGAAGTAAAACAAACAAATTGGGGGAAAAAACCCTCCAAGAAATTAGGTGAAAAATGAGCAGGGCAGGCAAGGATTCTCACCACTGGGAAAACCCAAAGTGGTCAACGGGGACGTTAACCCCATGGTGTGTAGAACATGGGGCAGTAATCCACTTCCCAACCTTTGAGCTCCCTCCAGCAAGGAGGTAAGATGCATCAGGGGCACATAAGACTTTTTTTAGTGCAGCAAATCCTCATTTTGACAGATTCATGCAGATACTGGGAGTTGGTCCATGGCCAGGCACTTCTTAACCAAACCATTCTGCCCAAGCTGACAAATCAGCAGCACTATCCAGACCTTCACAGTGATTATGCCCGTTTCTTAGACGACTTACTTAACATATGACAGTTCCTGTATCCGGGGAGGGTTTCAAGGTTGTTTGTTATGTTATAAAATAAGCAGAGATGTTAAAACAAGAGGATTAATTAATACCAGCAATGTATGAGCTATGCACAAACAGTGCCCAAACTGAACTTGTAAGAACTGCTGATGACCACCATGATTTTCCCTTCTTCTCCCCTCTCCAGCTCTCTCCCTCCCTCCTCATCTCCCTTCCCAGCCATCACGTCCCTCACTGGCTGCTGCACAGCTTCAAGGTGCCCAAAAGCTGCTCTATAGAGAAGGTCAAAGAACATCATTTGGTGACAAGAAGCCACTGGGCTTAAGCACATATGAGCAATTCCCAACTGCCTTCCTACGGGAAAAGATGCAAATATTTGATGTCAAGTGGACAGCTCTCACAGCTGCTTCTCTTTTGGCTGCAATCCAAGCCAGCCATCGGTATATTTCCCAGAACTAACTTGGAAACAAGCCTCCACCAAAATTAAGCAGCTTGTTTCGATTTCCTCTCTGCTCAGCTGCCTGTAGCTGTGTAGGGCTGAAGTATCCTGCACCAAGCAGTGCCTTGGTCATAATATCTATGTTTTCAGTCGTTTACAATAAGAAAGCATACCTCATAACAGATACACCGTAATCTCAATCCTGGTTCAAAGCTTCTCTTATTCAAAACATGGTCATGGAAAAATGACACAGATAAACTTCTACTGACTCTGGGGCTCACAGGGGCTGCTGAAGATGCTTATTTCACTTTTTCTAAGAGGGATGGATGATTTAGCCATATTTACATAATTTCTGTTACTGAACTACCTAACCTCCTGTAGTATATTTACTCTAAGAATTGCTAAATAATACACGGAAATAATATAAGGCCATAACATAAGAAATACAAGCCTACACATTCCATTTTCAAGTTCCCAGTATAAAATGATATAAAATTGTATGAAACAAGATCTAGCTGTAAAGAGATAACAGGTGCAGGATTTCAAGCAGCAAGGCTTCCAAGGGCTGGCAGAGAACAGCTCAATCACAGCTTAGCACTACCAGAACCTGCCTAAAATCATCACAAACCTGCAGCTGACCATGGGTTTCTAAAATATAACTAAGAATGAACTTAGATTAGTTCTCCTCCTGCCCCTAAAGGATGCCAAAGTGGGGTGCAGGAACTAACCCTGGGATTTTTGGCAGTGTTCAGTGGCTGGGTTTTCCATGCCTCCAGCAGAGAAATCCTCTGCGATACCAAACTGGAATCTCATTTATTTACTGAAAGTTCTATCAAAATTAAAAGTTGTTTGGCGGCTTCAGAAAGCCTCTGTAAGCCTTTCTTACGTAAACATTTGAATTATTTTGCACAATTAACAGCAACCACATGTAGGAGGGAAATTGCAGTTATCTAACACTGCACTGCAATGAAACAGCAACTCAGAGCAGAAAGGGAAGGTGAGAGGTTAAGGTGCCAAGAGAATTTTAGATGGGAAGAATGCAATTATCCCAACAGAAATAGAAACCGAGCATTCAGTTTTGGAAAGGGTGTTAAGTTTTTGTACCTGGAGGCAGAGATATTTCCATGCTGTGAGTCACATACTGCTTTCACAAGCACTTCTGATTCTGAGTTGCTCTTCTTCAGACCTAAAATGGACCCTACCATTTTCTCCCAGTTTAGCACTCCTGAGCTTTTTCAAAGCACAATTACATCAAGATGTGTTTGAAATTTATCCTTGCTTTCTATTTTATGGTTGGCTGAGCTCTACTGCTCACAGAACCAGGCATATCCTCCAGCCCCTGAGACGCTCTCTATCCCTCAAAAAGTCTTAATGGAAATAGCTTTGGGGTCTCCCAAAAGCAGTCAGACTGCTGAGATGCAAGGAGTGTGCAGGAAATAGGCGACAGCCGTAACAGCAGCATGGCGGATATAGTATCACTTTCTGTATGGAAACCACGTGGTGCAGTTTCACTCACTGGGGTATTGCTCAGACTTATTTTCGTTTTGGTTTTTCAAATAGAAGATCTCAGTTTTAAACCCCGTGTTTCCTTCTAACAGGTTCTCACGATTATAAGCAAAATAAAGCACATGCAAGATGTGGCACACATTTTAATTCTTCTTTTATGAATCTCCTGCAGTCACAGATTAAATTTAAATCAATCTAATACTGAAATATGTTATATATAGCACACACTGGGGCACGAATGTTTGATTAGAGAAGATGAGATTTTAACTCATCCGAAAGAAAGACGCACTTCACCAAACTCTGTAATTCAGTTGCATATTTGAGATTTACATAAGGCAGGAAAATGGAAGAAATACTTCTGCACAACTCATAAGAGACCTTGATACCCAGGCACTGTTACAAACTGGATCCAGTGCTTTTAGAGGAGAAGCAGAATGAAGAACTAAGGGGGCCATACATGAGCCAGAATATGGAAATGGAAGCCCTCTTTTTCATTGCTTTAAGAGGAAGAAATGTAAAAATATCAGTAGCAGGTCTAAAACTAAAAGCAGCAGATTAGATTACAGCAACACATGCAGTCTCTGATTGACCAGAGCTGACAGAGGGCTCCGATCTGGGTCTTGGCATTCCCAGTCTGGTTGTTCCTTGAATCCTCTGTGTGGTTATTGCAGAGGTCAGGGCTTTGGGTCAAAACCACTTCTATTGCAATAGGTATGGAGCTGGATGTCAATACAGCAGCCTGGGGTGTCTTATCTCTTAAGCACTCTGCTATCTGATTAATGCTATTCACGATGGGTTTGCACAGATTCACCACTAATTCACAGTCCCATTTCAGCTTCCACTCTCTTGACATTTGCCTGGCTCAAACCTATGGATGATGTATCTCAGGTGGTATACAACACTGAACACTAATAAACAGACATATGCAGTAAATCTAATTGTTTTTCAAAGTGTGGAAGAAGTCTTATGATTCACCGGCCTCCACGTGGACAACATTGCTGCTGCACCTTTGAAATCTTCATTCATACAGTGCCATTTAAATGCAACATAATTCTTCTTAAGCAATAGATTTTACAGGTGTGCCCCCATGTTACAAGTCCCTGTCATTTGGATTTAAGCCATTTCAGACTTTGAAAAGGGCTCACTACTAGGCTGATGCACAAGCCCTTCTCTAACTTGGGGATGGGGAAAAAGATATAGCAAAATAACTAGGAAATCTGACCTTTCTCAGGTAAAGCATAGCTTCATCTACCGAGTAATACCAGAAGTTGAACTGGAACAGTTGCAGAAGTGCAGCAGAGCCAGGGAAAGCTGTGGCAAGCACTTCCACTGCCCATCCTGTCTGACATCTGAGGAGCAGGTGACCAGTCTCAATATACCACTGGGCAACCTCTGGTACAAAAACAGAGGTCTGAGACCCCTTTTCCTTGTCACACATCCCTGACAGCTGCTGAATGACAGTGAGATCTTACTGCAAAGCATCCAAGCACCAGGAACCACAGCACACGCAGTTTTCAAGGCACAGCTCATGCTCAGGGCTGAGCTGTCCTGGGAAACAAAGAGCAGCGTGGCTCCATCCCTCTCCCTAAATCACACCCAGAGGAGAATATGGAGCAGCTGAGCTGACAGGTCTCTTCCTCAGGAGGTGTTAGCGAATGACACTGGGTAGGGAATGTCCCAAGGAAGAGGAGGACATGGGGAAGAGCGAGAAAGGCCAGCCGGGATGCCCAGCATACCTGGAGAAGGTTGCACAGAGGCATCGCTTGCTGCCAGGGATGCTCTCCCGGCGAGCTGCTCTGCCTCCTCCGCGCTCCCCACGGCCCAAAGGCGCTTTTGCCTCCCACCCCCGAGTGGAAACCCCTCTCGGCAGTTGAGCCCCCACGGAGCTCTCTCCCCACCACCACCGTATCCACCGCGGAGCTCCGCACCGCTCCGCCGCCCCGCCGAGCCCTTTGTCCGCCGCGGAAGGCGCCGGGAGGAGGGAGAGGGGTGTCTGTCGGGGAGGCCGGTTACCGATGGAGACCTCCTGGGCGAAGGCGAGGGAGATGAGGAGCAGCGGCAGCCCCACAGCGATGCAGGTGACGATCTTGTCCAGCGCCAGCTCCAGCCGCAGCCCCTTGTAGCGCGTCTCCGGCGGCTCCTTCAGCAAGAAGTCGGAGAAGACGTACTCGGTGGCGATGTGCGCGATGGCCATGGCGGGGCCGGTGGGTCTCGGCGGGGCCCGGCACGGCTTGGTGGGGCCCGGCGCGGCTGGGCCGGGCTGGGCTCCGCCCGGCGCGGCTCGGCAGCGCCCCCGCGGCCCGGCCCGGCCCGGCGCCGCTCCGCCTGGCGGTGGCGGAGGAGGGAGGGCGGGATATGCCCGGGGCGAGCCCGGCCTCCCCCCGCCAAGTGCCGTGCGGGAGAGCGGGGAGGTGGCGGTCGTGCAGCCCCCTCGCCCTGCCCGGAGCTGTGGGTTCCGGGCCGCGTCAGGCGCTTTAGGGTGTCCCAAGGGATCATAGAATTGTAGTTTGGGTTGGAAGGAACCCTTAATGGTCACCTAGTCACACCCCACTCGCAATGAGCAGGGACATCTTCTGCTAGATCAGGTTCTCAGGGCCCCTTCCAACCTGACCTTGAGTGTTTCCAGGGATGGGGCATCTCCTGCCTCTCTGAGCAACCTGTGCCAGTGTTTCACCACCCTCAGCATAGAAAATTATATTCCTTAATTCTACTCTAAATTTACTTCCTTTCAGTTTAAAACCATTGTCCCTCATCCTATCACAACAGGCCCCAGTAAAAAAATCTGTCCCCGTCTTTCCAGTAGGCCCTCTTTGTGTACTGGAAGGCCACTATAAGATCTCCCTCCCCAGAGCCTTCTCTTCTGTAGGCTGAACAACCCCACTCTCCCAGCCTGTCCTTGTAGGATAGATGTTCCATTCCTCTGATATTGTGGCCTCCTCTGGACCTGCTCCAACAGGTTCGTGTCCTTCCTGTGCTGAGGTCTCCAGAGCTGGACTCAGTACTGCAGGTGGAGTACACAAGAGCAGAGTAGGGGGGCAATGGAGGATGGAGAGGCAAGAGGGCAATGGAAGGGCAAGAGGGTGGAGGCTTCTTATTTTGCAGTTTGCACCCATCACTTTTGGGCATCTCACTGGGAACCACTGAGAAGAGCCTGGCCCTGTCTGTGCTACATCCCCCATCAGATATTTGCACAGATGGATCAAATACCCCTGAGTCATGTCTTCTCCAGGATGAACAGTCCCAGTTCTCTCCCCCCAACCTCATCTGGCAGATGCTCCAGGCCCCTAATCTACCTAGCACCATGTGCTGTGGCATTTCAAAGTGTTTGGTCACCACTATCGTATCTGAAGACACTTTTTGCCAGAGTCAATGGGTTGTCTTCGCCTTTAATAACCCTTAATTTATTTCCCCCCTTATATTTTTCCAGTTGCTTTCTGAACCTCTGTAAGCTTGGATGCTTGGTTCAGATCCAACTCTTCAGACCAGAAGTTACAGAGATGTCTGTACACACCATAAAGAGCTACCTCTTGTGTTCTGCATGTAGCAGTCCCTTAGCTCATACTGCTTCTGCCAAAAGGGATGAATTGTTCCCTTCTCCACTCAACTTTCGGTTATAAAACTGTTTTCCTGTCTGCTTTCAATTGTCCTTTCTATTTTTCCAAGCTCCATTCCAAGGAAATCGTTCCTCATATGGAAACTGTTCTACAACACTGATTCCCTTCCTTGTTCTTTCTCAGCTGTTCTTGTGCTGCTGTGTCCTTCCCCGGATGGGGCCAGTGGATGTGACTCACACTGCATTCCACATGCAGGTACCCCAGACATTTATGTAATGATACTAAGTTGTTTTCTGGTTTGTTCTGTTCTTAACTCCTACTGATGCCTAATATTTAATTGCTTTTCTGCCCATTAAAGCATACTCAAGTTAGCATTGTCATTAAACTATTAAAAGTAAGATCCCATTTCTGAGATGCTTGGACAGTAGGATATACATAGGGCTAGGACTGCTTTTTTCCACAAGTATTACTGTAAATGTATCACTAATAAATTTTGTCTTTTGTGTTTCATGCCACACATACTTACGATTGTCACCCAACTTGGGCATAATTTTTCACACCAGTTAGAGAAAATAGTGAAGGGCAAGGGTACTTGCAGCACCCCATGAGTGACTTTCAACATGAAATCTGGCTACTTATTTCTGTCTTTTGACCAGATATTGACCTTCCTGTCATGCCATGATGATTTCATTTCTTTAAGAAGTTTTACCTAAGGACCTTGTCAAATGTCCTGTGGAAATGCAAACAGGCTATATTCATCCTGGCCTCTTATCCACAAGTTGAGTCCTTCAAAAATCCCCGAAGCACAATTTTCTTTAAGAAAAAAAAAATGAAGCATTGATTCTTTCATAATATGTTTTGTTCCTTTGCACAATTTTCTTATTTGTTGTCTTGTGGGTTTTGGTTTTTTTTTAACAGTTTCATTTGGCTTGTGTTGAATGGGTGTCAGAGCTGCTTATTCCTTTGGAAAATTTGTAGAGACTGGTCTTCACCTTTTGAGCTTTTGGTGCTAGGACAGGTACCAACTGCTACCCCAGTTCGTAATCCAGATTCTTCACAGTCGAGGGCCTGTACCACTCTCTGGAGAACGTGCCTGTCCTGGAGAATTGTTAGTTTTCTTTGTCTGCTCATTGTGTTGCTTTGCTCTCCATCCCTGCTGGTCCTTCAGCCCAACACAGATGCTGTCCTTCAACACAGGTGTGGGGACAAGGCTGGCCATGGGGCTGCCTGCACCAGGCTGGGAATGTTACATGCAATGTTTTACATTTTCTGTGATGCATCTCTCTCTATGGCAGGCTGTGTCACCTGGGCAAGCAGTGGTGACATCCTGAGGCCCTGAGGAGCTTTGAAGGCTTCATTCTTGTTTCACAGTTGCCATCAGCTGAGAAGTGTGCCAGATGAAATGAACTGCGCCAGAAGGTTCAGACAAACAACCAGGTTTTTATTACCATTCTAATCACTTTGGCTGGCTAGATGCTATGGTCAGATAGAAAAGATAGTTATGATTCTATTTCTAAAAAGTCAGGCACATTAGCTACCCTAAAAGGAAAGTACTAAATAATTTCCTTTATTAACTGTATATGTTTAGGTGAAAGATTTTAATTTTGTATATGTACAGAAAGCAAATACTCTGCACAGACAGACAGTAGTTTTGCACAGAACAGGAGACCTCAATTTTAATGATTACAAAACAGAAAGATGGAAGGGTTTAGAGCATCTGTTTTTGTCAGCTTGAAGGGAAGATTTAGAGAAGGAACCTGTAAGTGTTTATTGCTATGGTATAACTCCTGCTTGGGCTCAGTCCTGCAGTTCTACCTCACGTGTGTGCTCTTAAATGACTGGGGAAAACAAGGAATCAAGAAGTAACTGAGAAATATCCAAGAAACTTCAACATACTGGTTAATTGGACATCAGTCCAGAACACCATTAAGCTACAGTAAGAGTGATGGACAGTAAAGTTCCCTACATTTTAACATACTTCATAATACAGAACTGGAAATAAAATTAAAAACAAAACAAAACAAAACAAAACAAAAAAACCCACCAAACCACAAAACAAAAAGCCCAACCAGCAACTTGAATTTATATTCAAAATCAAATTTGGATAAACAGCTTCACAGATATGCTTGTTCTGTAGTTCCTCTGCCAGAGCTGTGTGTAGCTAACATGAGCAGGCAAGAATGAGCACAATCATCTAATTAAAAATGAGCTGTAAACATTCAAGTATCAGTAAAACATGGCCTGATTCTGCCTGTCTTCCTCACAGAGTACAGAGATCAGTCTCCTGATGGCTTCAGTATGGGCAGGGAGTGAGGCACTAATCGTGCAAAGAAGAGATACAGAATCAGGACCACAATGAGCAGCAATTACAAAATAACCTAACTTTCTCAGAGGTTTCTTAGGGCTAGATTTTTAAAGGGATTAACAAAACTGTTAGAAACCAACAGCAGGGACACAGCTGAACTCCATCAGGTGCTCAAATATATTGGCAGGTTCCTAAATGCCTTTAAAAATCTGTCCTCAGAGCAGAGTTTCCTCTTTTAACAGGGCAGAAAAGAAGGAGAAGGGCTTAATTGTCAGTCAATTCATTGAACCAGACTTTAGGTAACTGTAGGGACTTCCACATTGACACCTGATCCTTCAAAAGCCATGCTTAGAACAGTCCCTGGTGGTGTTTATTCCCTAGCATTCTGCACTGAGGTGCATGGATGCCATGCTGCCTGCTCCTTACTCCCGTGGATAAACCTTTTGCAGCTTGTGTGGATGCCAAGAAGTGCGCTGCTCTGCTCAGCTGCCAAATTTGATCTCGGACAAAGCTCAGCTGGACTCCGGAGGACTGGAAACGATGATGGGTGGCTCTTGGAGCTGAACCCTACAGCTCATGTTCACTCTCGTGAGCCCTGGCTACAGGGTAGGACTGTCAGCATAGGTCTTCCTCCAGTTTTATTAGCAGCATGTCATTAAATCCAGTGCAGCTCTGTGAATGTTGCTAAAAGTGGGAATTTACAGGGAATCTGTTAGAAGTGCACTTTTGTCGTGCAGAGCCGTATAATGGATTCTGCTTCCTTGGCGAGTGACGAGGCAGAAGAAGGTTAATGCTGTTGACAGCAGAAGAAGTCCAATGAAAAAAAAGGCTGCAAGTATCAGGCTGGCTTCTCCGGAACTCAAAGTTTTGCCAAAAAAATTGCCCTCTTTGCTGTCATAATCTGTTAAAAGAGAAGTACTTCATAAGAAATCTATGCATAAATCTGAAGAGTATTAAATGATGTTTTAAAAAATCCTTACCCTTTGCAGCGGTCCTATTTTTTGCAGTAGTTGTATCATATGCTTCAGTTGTAAGTCCTCCTTCTGAAGGAGCTTCCCGCTCTGTATGGAGAGAGAAAAAGCTAAGTTAAGTTGAAAGCCTTAACAAACACCTTTGGGCCTTCTGGGAAAGTAGCCCTGATTTTCTTTAATTCCTTCTACCTTGTTGATCTGAACAGAAATCCTAATTAGATTAGCACAGCTATTGCTCTGGGTATCTCTGTGGGCAACATCCCCCTTCTCCATAGGCCTCTCTGTTACTTCACTACTTACTGTAGTGACAGGGTGAGGGGCAATGATTTTAAACTGAAAGAGGGCAGATTTAGATTGGACATACAGAAGAAATTTTTTATGATGGGGGTGGTGAGACACTTGGAACAGGCTGTCCTGGGCAGTTGTAGATGCCCCATCCCTGTACATGTTCAAGGTCAGGTTGGATGGGGCTTTGAGCAACCTGGTCTACTTGAAGATGTCCCTACTCATGGCGGGGGGTTGGACTAGATGATCTTTAAAGTTCCCTTCCAACACAAACCAGATTATGATTCTATGATTCAGTTCTGAATTTGCTTGTTCATTTGAAGTTTCACGGCCCGAATGAATACCTATTATAAAATAAATTCACCTTGTCCAAGGAAGGAGTACTTTTGCTACGTTTGGCCAATCATTTATCATCTTGCTGCTACAGGGTTACAGGTTGCAGTCTCTGCAGAGATGTGTAGCAAGCACAGGGGGGACCCAGACAGGAGATGCTGGGCCCAAATGTTAAATAAAATTATGTCATGTGAAGAGGTTCACAAAGCACTTCCAGCTTCACTCACAAGTAGTGGAGAGGACCATCACTACTCAAAAAGCTGACTAAATTTTCTTAGTCAAAAGAACACCTATTTGTTGGACAGGATGAATAACCATTTTCTGGAACATCTTGTATCTCTCTCAGGTGGTCTCTGCTCATGCAGGAAGGAGCTCAAATAGCCCCATGAGCCAGCAGTGACTGGAGGGCAGAACAGCACTGTGTCAGTCTGCAGACCCTCCCACACACCACATGGCAGCAAGGCTCAAAAATAGCTTTGCAGTTGTTTTCTGCACCACCTGCGGGTGACTGACGGCTGCCACTGTCTTAGAGAGGCTCTTGTGAAGCACCGTTTTTAAGTTGCAGATTGCAGCAATGACTGATACTGTCTTTTCCATGTCATTAAGGGTGTTTGTCCTATCCCTAGATGATGCTAACTGGCCATGGCAGTAATTTCCAGCTGCTTCCCACCAGTGTGCAGGGTGCAGTGGTGACATTTGCTCTCTTCCTTTTCTCCTGCCATCCATCTGATCTGCTGCGATACCACCTCCGCGTCCCAAGACACATTTCTGATACTGCACCTGATTTATTGATGGTGTAGGTCGTCTCCATGCCAGCATGGATGTGATCAGCTACGTGGCAGTGCAGAAGCCACGTTCCAGGGTTTTCTGCTACAAGTTCAACTGTCTGGAAAGTCCCTGGGAAAAGATCATACACGTCTCCTCTGTGGTCCTTATCCGTCTGTGGAAAGGCAAAACCAGCATCATAAGAGTCTTGCCTCAAAGACCAGCCATGGGTACTGAAATACGCCAGTTAGACTTTTTGCTCCTCAAGGCGGATCAAATGCTTCTTGTTACATGTTTCTAGTAGGCCTCATCTGGGGAAACTGAGGACTGTGGCTACTCCTCATTTAATTAACCAGCAACAAGACAACCCTCCTGAGGACTTCAGTTGCTGCTTGAGTACAGACGTTTCTTATAAATTTTTTCAGATGGTCCTGCCACTGTCAAGCTAATACAATATAAAACTGTATTGTAAGCAGGCATAACCCTCTCTGATTTTCTCCCTTTATCTTCCCTTATACTCATAGATAAATATATATTTTTTACCCACCTAATAATGTTCTTTAATAGTGACATATAATAATGTTTCATAACAGGTTCAGAGTGGTGGAAGATTTGCCAGGATCTCAGTCATTTTGCATTTCCTTCACATGCTAAACTCCTGCTGACCTCAGCATCAGCCCAGTGTTCTGTGCCCAAGCTGCAAAACCAGGCTAGAACTGGGACTATTTTACAGAAATTTCCCAGCACACTATAAAGGTTTTATTTTGAATAATTTTACCAACCTTAAAGATGAAGGTCTGTGCATGGAAGTGAACTGTATGTATATCTACTTCATTGCCCATTCCTATCAAATACCAGTTTGTCTTATCACCTTCGTTCATTGTTAGACCCAGGAGACTGTTATAAATCTTCCCATTGATTGCTGGAAGAACAAAATAGGGCTGATTAATAACTGGTCATGGTAGGGCTGATGATAACTTCCACTTCAGGGATGCTTCACGCTTTCTTTCCAGTGAGAAAGGGTGCCCAGGCAGAGAGGGGACCCACACGTGTTGCCAGGGCAAGAGCTCTCCATAGTGACTGCTGCCACTGCAGGGAGACAGTCACATTTTTGTTTCAGTTTACAAATCATCTAAGTGCACAGCAGCACCTATTTTTCTATCTTGGAAAGCATTGGGTAGGTTTTTTACTGGTTGAGATCAAACATAGGCTGAGAAGCTAAGTGGAAAAAGAGGAAATAGAGTTGTTGCCTAAAATGGGTACCGTCTATAGAAAGAGAAGTTCCCTTTGCCAGGGCTGTTCCTGTCCCCATTCAGTCTGTTCTGCCTCACATCTGGGCTGGCTGTTACTACAGCCACAGTTTTAAAATGTCATCCTTACATTCCTACGAAAAAAGCCCACATCTCCCAAATGACAAGGGAAGTCTGGCAGGGCAGCCTCTTTCCATGAGTGTCAGATTGAACTATCTTGTTAGAAAAATATCTTGGCTGGGCCTCATTAAATCTTTTTGTTTGCAGAGTTGCATCTTATGCATTTGTCACATGAATGATCTGGTAATTGCAGGCTAACAGGCTAAGTCCAACGTCTTCCTAAAAGGGCTGTGAAAAATAAACCTCTCTCCTCTTGGCTGCTACTACGGGGTCCTACATACCATGCATGCTGTTGCCTTCTACAAAGTTCTCAGTGGAATTAAAATCATCAGGATTCTTATGAAGGTATGTTTCAATATTTTCTTTCAAATACCAGGATTCATTTTCATCGAACACCATAAACAGAAGGGTAAATTCACGATCAATGTCCTTCCTTAGACCTCTTTCATCTAGAGTTCCCTTTCTGCAAACTACAAGGGGCCCAATCAGACCGCTGTATGTGTCCTGAAATAAAATAAAAGTAAGCGTTACAAATTTTCTAGTTCATTCAGTTATGAAATAGATACAGATTGACAACAAATTAAATAAAGATGAAGTTCCATTTTCCTATAAGATGAGAGAAAATTATTACTCTGTCTGATTAGAGATAGCTTTCTCTACATGTCCCTATTTTAATGTACCGAAGTGATGTTTTGCCCTCATCCAAAATCCTGTCAACTATTCTTTAAGGAGGGAATCACATTACCAGGGTGTATCCCTGGGGATTTTAGTAGATTAAATTACTCAGGCATGTGCAACTGTTACCAAAGATGACAAAGCATCTAGCTGTGTAAATCATTCCTCTAGCCTGCGCTCCTTGCATAAATGAAAAGCAGTATCCTTTCAGAGACATTAGGCAAGACAGGACACTTTAGCCAAAGCAGTGTCATCTATAGTGACCATTTCTTGGTTACCTTTACAAAATTTGCTGTTGAATAATAAACCCAAGTGATGCAGTTTGGATCTGTTTTGCCAGGACTGGATCGTTCTGGGACATTCCACCTGTAGGTGTTTATTTCCCCTGAAACAGAGAGGACAGTTTTACCAATAGCAGCTGGGTATTAAAGACTCTGAAGAGTATGTAACTGAGATCATCCCTCCTCGTCAAAAAATGATCTGCATCAAAACCATCTCTGGAAACAGGCAGCAGTGGAATATGGGTGTGATTCTGCTTTCCAGGAGCTGAGTGAGGTTCTGGTGGTGTAAATGAAGGCAGACAGTCCCCATCCCACAGAGGGAAGTTTGGAGACAGGATTCTTCATCATTCTCTTCAGCAAAACTTGTAGCGGTTCAATGATCTTGGATGCTGATGTTTAAAGTGAGTTGAAGATGTTGGGAGCCAAGCTCCAGAAAACATTTTTTGGGCCTTCTCCATTGAAAATGTCTCAAAGATGTGGCAGTTACCACTGGGATTTTGCAGATGGTGCTGCAGCAGTGTATACCACCACTGAGTCAGGAGAGGAGAGCTGAGTACGATCCTGCTGACTGGGAGAAACAGGAGGGTCCTTTCCTTTTCCAGCAAAGCCTCTGCACCCCAGCAAGCAATGGAGAACCCCTGTCCTTTCTGAAAGCCATCATCTCTGCCACGTCCTCCTTGAGCAGAGATTCCCTGACCTCTGATTTTAAAAAATCTTCTACGTTCAGATGAACCACCTGCGCTGTGTTTCCCCTGCTTTATTTTTTTTTTGCTGGTACTGCAGGAGAGCAAGATGTGATCAACACCTTGCCCTTTTAAGAAGTGGAGAAATGTTGAACCAGGCAGTCTCTGGGCCAAAAATTCTTGAAGGGTGACAAAAGCCAAGAACATCTGGGGACATACTATGAGTCAGGGGAAAACAAGGAAATCACAAGACTCTTGTCTTAGTACAGCCACAACCCAACAGCTGCCAAGAGCTGTGGGCATCAGGGCAAAGGGGAGTTTTCAGGCTTAAATGGTTGTGAAGTGACTGAGCCCCATTTTGTGCCACTGAGCCACTACACCATTTGGATGGATCATGCATTATTGGGGTTTATTGTACAACAATAACTACCAAAAATAAGAAATGGTGACTCTCAAATGTCATATTGTATGAGATGAGTTTCCCATAAAGGTTGCAATATCATTTAATCTTACAGGACAAGCACCTTCTGTGCATTACAACATGGGTTTATGCACTTCAGCAAAGATCAGAAAGGCTTCCAAGACACAACACTACACTGATAGTACAGGAAACATTGACAAGAAACCCATCAATCTCAGAGACATTCATGCCTTGGAGCCTGGCCTTGGTTCTTCACCACTTTCTTGCTTTTTACTCTTCACTTCAGGTTGTTTGGAGGCTGTAGCTGGAAAAATCTCCAGTCTACTTAAAACCTGGGACACTTCAGATGGCATCAAAGACCGATCTTTGGTGAAACATAACTCTTGAAAAAACTGATAAACGAGAGAAGAATAGGTGTTTCCTCCCTCTTTGCTGCTGCGTAAATGGAGGAATGGACATGGAGAGACAAAGCTGTGGCAGCTGAGAGCTGGTTTGGCTCATGATACTGTGGATCTGCTCCCTGCACCTCTTTTCCATGTCTTCCATGGTCACTTTAGGAGCTGACAGTGCTCTCAGAAGCACGATTTGGCAGGCCATAAATCTGACAGATGACTGGTTCAGGATTTAGTAGCAGTAGATGGGCACTGATGAGCTTGGGGTGAGCAGTCCAGTCTGGCTGAGAAAGCAAGGATTTCTAGGTGGACAATAGTGGGGACTGAAATGCCCCGAAATTGTTTTGTGGGACTTGTTTTCCATGATAACTAACTGCTGCTCCAGGCTTCTCAGAAAAAGTCTGTCCTTAGACCTTGCTGAAGAGCCCTTTCCTTCGGCTTACTGACAAATGCAGACACCTTCCCTCTGCTAACTCATCCCAAGCCTGCTCCCATGTGGACACAGGAGACATGACAGTAGTGTTACTGTTCCCAGTGTTACACCTCCACTGTCAACAAAGCAGTATAGGAAGCAACGTGAGCAAATTAGGGAACCATATAAATCAGCCTTCCTTCCTTCCTTCCTTCCTTCCTTCCTTCCTTCCTTCCTTCCTTCCTTCCTTCCTTCCTTCCTTCCTTTTTAGAACATATTAACCACAGGTTCATCAAACTCCAGCAGGGCAGGCACCGTCTCACTTTTGGCCATGAATTTGAGTGTGATTGTCCTGTATTGATACAGCTACCTACAGGAAAGAGATTTCAGTTTCCAGAGAGGTTTAGTACATCACGATTTCTTTTCATTTTCTTTCACACCAGAGCTCACAAATAGTATGAAAAAAATTGCATGGGTGATGGAAAGAAAGCGTATGTACATTTTGGATTGACTATAACACCTGGGTTTGAGTTTGGTTTCCTACTAGAATACCAAACCCAAGATAAAAGTTCAAGTACAAACACTTTAACAGGCATTTTCCTACATTTTCTACAGTTTTAAAATGGCTGGACCAAACACAGTGCTGGCTTACGCTTCTCTTGCCATGACTATGGGGCTACATCTGCATATTTTTGGAGGTTGTCCAGTGATACTTCATTCCTGTGTCTACCCCTGAAAGGAATAAAGGTTAGTGCTCTGACAAAACATGCTCGCTTGATCAAGAACTAACATGTATAACAGCACAGAATTGTATCTGAAGCTGAGCCTCTTATGCCTGGAAGAACACATATGTGTGTGCAAGGTGTGTGCAAGCTTGAAAGAAAGATTATCATTCATATATTAAAATGCTTTTATATAGAGCTTTTGTAGCTCNAGTTTTTGAAACACAAAAAAAAAAAAAAAAAAAAAAAAAAAAGAAGAAGAGCCTTACCGGGGAGGGTAATTGGTGTCTCAGGTTGTTCTTCACAACCTACTTCTTCTATGCCATGTGCACTTATGGAATAAGGTCTGCTGGCTTTGTTCTTAAATACGATCAGGACAGAGTCACCAACCTCAGCATGGAGTAGTGGCCCTAAATTAAAACAGAAGGTATCAGTGATTAATGCTGTTTTTCTGAATTTAACAAACTTTCAATAGCTTGACCTAGGAGACAAGCCAAGGTCTTTCTCCAAACCCTCCAGCTTTTCTAGTCTTTCAGCAAAGCCATCAAAACCAGTTTCTTATCTCAGCTGAGGAAAAGCTCCATATACATAAATAATCTTTTTCCTTTTTCATCTGAGAAGAATTGTTCACTCTGGAAGCAAGCCTTTGGACAGCTTGCTTTTAAGGAAAATTCTTGTGGATGTTTTTGTATCCTTCAGAAGTTTATTTCCTAAGCTGCTAACAACTTTTTTTTAAAAAAAAACTTTTTTTCCCACTTTTGTACTGCAAAAAAGGAAATGTCAAATACATTCCCAGAGTGTGTTGACAACTTTAAGACCAGCTGTTGCCCACTTCTCACCCCATACAGAACATGAGCCAATGGTTATTTTATGACATACGTAAAATTTTGTCTTGCCCAATTTCAGATATAAATCCATCCCCTTAATATTGACTTAATCCTTCTATAGGAATCTCTGCCATGTTATGTGTTAAGGTGAATCCTGGAATTGCCATTTTGTCATCCTCCATGTTCCTACTCCTTAGGAAACTCCTTATTCATGTTTGAGAATGACTTCTCTAATTTGGAAAGTAACCTTACACTCAGCAATTATACACATTGGGTGTAAAACTACTGATATCCTGGAATAGGCATTAGTGTTCCTTGTTTTCCATGTTAACAAAGCTGGAAAACCTCTTAGGTTTTAGAAAACAATCCTCTCGCATATCAGGCTCAGTCTGTGAGCTGTGAGAGCTACTTGCCCAGGATTTCCAAGTGTTCCTCCTCCTCCCTCCTCACTTTGCGGTGTGTGAAGTTGCCATTTGTGTACTCCCTGTAAACCACCTTCTTGTATTTTGAACCGATCATATCTTCTGCTTGGCTGAGGAAAACATGCCCATAGCTGCAAAATAAAAAGGCAAAAATTAAAAGCTCCAAACCTAACATATATAAAGGCTGTTAACTGTTGTGTTATTCGAAATAGAGGTGATAAGACTGTACGGCTTGGTCCAAATTGCTGATTGATGTGAAACCCTGGATGCTGCAAGAGATTTTAAACTGCAAATATTGACAGTGATAATCCTCACTAAACGCACACCCTCTTCCAACAGGTAAATCTGAGGATTTGTTTCATTCCTCACAAACTTTTGGGAATGCAAATCTTTCACCAGAGCTGTCAGAGTAGAGATGAAGTTCATGCTACAAGTGGGTTTGGCCACTCTCTCCAGCTGCACCCTACGCTCCAGTAAGATACTCCCTGTTCCTGCAAACCTGCACTCCCTTATCGCGGTGGCTGCTTTCACTGTCTTGGCTATTAGTCAGCCACAGGAAGATGATAACCACAGCCTAACCTAGCAAAAGCAATTCCCATCATCTTGAGATAAGAAGGGGCTGCTTCACCCTGCTCTCCTGCCACTCTGTACTGCACAAGGCTAGATGCTTTCCCAGCACAAAGATAAAGTCAGAAATGTATTTTCCTTTCCACCCACACTTTGTTGTCCGTTCTCCTGTGGGATCCCAAAGGGCTAACTTGCCAGTAGAGGACACTCCCTACCAGCTGTGGAGGTGAGTCTTCACCCTCTTCTGAGAGCAGCTTTGTCTCCTGGCAGCTCACCTCCAAGGTGCCCCCGGCAGGGGAGTTGCAAGGTTGGCTCACAACATAGTAAATAAGAGGAAAAAATGCCCCAGGAGTACTGCTTACTGTAGTAACACACTGTGTGTGAAACAGCAGCATTTGACAATGCTGCAGTTAATATTTTCTTTAAATGCGCTTCATCACCTGTGGCTCTTCAGGTGTATTTTCTACCGCCTCTTCTATACTCTTCCTCTTTACAGGGTGCAGTTTCCCAGCCACTTTTCTAAGGTTTGTTTTTGAAATATGACCCTTGTTCCCTTTTTGTTTTCACCAAAATGATTTCAGAGGCCTCCCTTTGCCATATGATTGGGAATGTGTATCCTCTGCCTGCACAGTGCAGTGTTGACATGATTCACCTGTGGCTGTCTTCTGACTTTCCCAGGGGAGCTGGAGGCTACTGTGGTGCAGGGAAGCAGGCTCAGAACCTCCCTTACTGCATCTGCACTGCTTGCAGGGGCTCATGTCTGGGACAGGTACCTGGGTTTCTTCTCTATGAAAACCAGACCAGTGAGGTGGGGAGACTGGGGAGAGTGAGGAAGGGTGAGGAGAGCGTACGGGGGAGCGTCACTGTGGGAGTGAGCGAGGGCTGAAACACACACATGGATTTAGGGACTTAGAAGCCTCCTTGGGTTCAACAGCATTACAAGACACTCTGAGATGAAAACATTTGGAAACGCTGCCTATGAACTACTCTAGTCTGAGAGGCTGTCACTTTTTAAATACATTTTCTCTTATTTTGTTCGGCCAAGAGTGCCTCCTAAAAATTAGAAGGCTGGCTTCATGAAAGGATGCTTAAAAGTTCCTCCTCTATGCCCACAAGCTTTTTTTTTTGCTTTGAGTACCTTTCCTCATTACTGCTGATGTTGTAAATCTTCGGTGCTGAGCTCTTATTTGAGGCGTAGTCCCACTCCACCTCCTCTGCAGCAATGTAGTAGAGCCTCATGGCTCCACGCTGCTGCTGGGCTCGGGTGGTATTACGGCAGCTGCTGACCTCATAGAGATGTTTCATCCCACCCACAAAGTGATCAAAAGTCCTGCAAACCACTTTGAATGTGCCTGGAAAGGAAAGCATATGAGATTGAGGCAATACAAAAAAAGCCCAAACAAACAAACAAACAAAAAAAAACCACCCCAAAAGTTAAAAAGCAAGCTTAGCAAATTAAAAAAGAGCTTAGCAAATTAAGTCCTATGCCTTGTACATCTCTAATCTGTCCTGAGATAAACTGAATCTGTCTCAGGTCATCAAAGCCTCTGCTCTTTGGTGCACAAAAATATTCAGTTTTACCAGGGAAGTAGCCCAGGCTGAATAACTAGCTACACCAGGTGCCGGTAGTCCCCACACTTTCAGGCTCTCTCATGCAGAACAGAGCATCTCACCAACTGTTATTTCAGCAGCTTGATTTCTGCACGTGCCACATCACCAAGATAAGCTCAGGAACGTACCCACACGGTCTGGCTGCATCAGTGCTGTCCCCGATAAATGAGGAAACAAGGCCAGCCCGTCCCTCGTCGTCCCTCGCAAGTCAATGGTGTTTCCTTGAAAATGAACCCCATGCATGTCGTAGTGACTGCCCAGCCCGATGAGGTGCCAGGAGACCTTGTCATCCTTGCACATGGCCAGGCCTGGCAGGTTACCAAACAAGTAGCCGTTGACAGCTGGAGGAGAAGGAAAGAGGCTGGTTGGCAGCAGATTGATGGAAACTCATCACAGAGCCTCTTACCACCTTCCCAGCAAGAAACTGGCCACTCAGCAAGTCACAGAGTTAGTCAAAGAGGCATTTTGTGAAGCAAAGGTAGCAGTGGATGACACCAAGTTAATGCCTAAATGCTTTTCCTACACACTCTTAGCTTCCACCTTTTTTTTTTTTAGCCTGTAAATTCTTGTAATAGTCTTTTGCAGTGATGTAGTAATTCTCCTCTGAGCTTTTCAGGGTGCCTCTTGGCCAGTAGTTAAGTGTATTAATTCAGTACCTCCTGACAGCCTGGAGAATGTATAACCAGCTCATTAAGGCCATAGAGTGGTCGATAAAGAGTCTGAGTTGTTAAATTCAGTACTGATGGAGCTTTTTTATGTGATTTTGACATTTGATTTTCACCTTTACTCTCAAAATGTTTTTCTTTCTTTCACAAGGGCTGAACTCTGTAAACCTCAAATGCTCTGCCATGACTGGGTGAAAGACATTATGGCAGAACAAAACTCTAGTATGAGACACCACTTCATAACAAGAATAAAAGAGATGGGTCCAGCAGGCCCCATGGTTCTCTAACAATATATATTCTCAGTGCTCTTCAGAAATCTAAAGCAAAGAAAAGTTATGGGCTTTGGTCAAGTCTGCCACGTCAGGAATAATGTGGAGGGGCTCCATGCTGAATTCAGATACTTACATCCAGAAACAATGTTTTAAAGTATTCTTGGCTGTTCACCTAGTCTTTGCCTCTCCTCTTTCAGAGGTGGTCACTGCTCAAGTGGGAACTGGCAAAGCAAAGCAGGTGGATCTTCATTGCCTGAGTCAGTGCCAGGGCCAGCAGTGAAATTTAAATCACCAGTGAACATCAGCCTTTTCTGCAGCTGGTGCCTGACTCTGGCATTATGGCTTTTTATAGACTTAAGTGTTATATCTAAAAGCTACACTCTGTTCCCTTTCTCTAGGTGTAGTTGGTAGGTGGATGCATTCATTGCTAACATGACTGGGGCTCCAACATGCACTCCAAGGGCATCAGAAGCTGACTGACAGCCTTCCACCTCATCCTCCAGTGCACTGCAGTCGGCTGTTAATGATGATAAAATCTGACAACTCATCTTCTTAACGTGACTGAAGGTATCATTAATAGATATTAGATATTTCATACCATGCATTTTGTTGGATTCCTTGAAATCTGCATCATTTTCGTCTACTTTTGAAGGGTCTCCAGTAAATTCTTCAATATTTTTGTGCAGATACCAGCTGTCATTCTCATCAAAGATTGAAAAGAGGAGGTAAAATTCTCTGTCTATTCCTTTCTGTACCCAAGAAGGAAGCCAAGACGTTAAAAAAATGTCTGTGCAGAATTACCCAAGTAAAAATATTGTTTTTTTTTAACAAAGCTTTCTTTCCCCAAAGAATTGCAAAGAATACTGGGGAATGGCAGTTTCATATTCCTAACCATCCCCTTAGGTCAACTTTTACCCTGAGGAATGACATTTGTTTAATCTCTTAAAAACTGAGCTGTGAACTGGGCAAATTGGTACATGTAGGACCCTCCCCAGTGCAACACCCTGCTGTTAGGGACAGGCAGATGTCCATGCTGAGCACCTGTGTCCCATCGTGATTCAGCGTGTTCTTCCGACAGACCAGCAAAGGCCCCACAAGGCCGGAGTTGGTGTCCTTGACAGCATCAGTGGCTGAGTAGTACAGGTAGGTCAGGCATGGGGGGTCACTCTCTGTTGGACCTCCATTTTCAGGCACCCTCCACTTGTATGTGAAGGTTTCACCTGGCTTAACATGGGTTCCTGGCTTCAGATAGCCTGCAGAGAGAGAATTGAGAAGCATCAAGCTTACGGGAAGGTTTTGTCTTCCTAAATATAAGGGAGCGCAGAGAGTCAGACACAGCTGTTGATTTCTGTGGACAAGCCCCCCCACTTGCAGCCATAGCTCAAGCACCGTCCCATAGCCTGGGCACCTATGCCATGGGGACATCTCACCAGAGTCCTGTGCCATGGGGACAACCAAGCCCATTCCCTACAGAACAAGTTTAGCTGCTTCACCCAGGCACCTGCCAACACTATCTGGATTATCTGGATTCAGTCAGCCAAGGCACGCAGAGCTCATCCTCGTGCTGAAATGGCTTCCTTTAGTGTTCCTATCTTACCTGCCCTATTGTGAGATTCATCTGCGGCACAAACACAGACTCCAGCTTTTTATTAAACACCAACAAAGCAATTACATCAGCAAGCGGACCTGCAGCTATGGCTGTTTAGAAACTCACAACAAATCTGATCCTGGTAATTGTTTCTTTTTGATTTTGTAGCAATGGACAGCAACTTCTGTCAGAGTGTCTAGAGGGCGGTTGCTATTACTCTTTTTAGAAGCTGCTTTTAAAGGATTTGGGCTATTGTCTGTGGCTGTGCACAGGGTGGATGTAACATCACTCATGTAATTTGGCCACTGTAAAGGAGTGTCGGTATGCATTTAGAGAAGACTTACAGAAGGGAATTGAAAGGAAAGTTGGGAAAAAGGGCCATCCCTTCACCCCTTTTAGAAAAAAAAATGCTAAGTAACCTTTTTGGTCTTTGCTATGAGAAAGGTCAAACCAGAAATTTTCTTTAATGCTTAGGTACCCACTGACTGGATTTTCCCAGCACAGTCAATGTGTCTGGCAGCAGCAGACTGCACTGATTTAGTACTCCTCTCTAATACTCCAAGAAAATCCTCTTGGAAATTTAGGCACCAGTGAAAATATCAGTATTACATTTAAACACATGCTATTTGCCACAAACTGCAATACAAAGTAGAGTACTCCTGCAACAGGTTCTGATGCTATTGTATTCATTCACAACAGTAAGGAGAACAACATTGATTTATTGGGTAGAAACCCCCTGTGAAACAAGAGCTACCAACAAAAAAGAGTATTTCCTCAGTGCAGAATTGAAAAAAGATGTCTGTAGGTACATTTATGTACAATATTTTCTCATTAATAAACTGCACTCAGACAACACACAGCCTTTGAAAAATCATTTACCTTCACTGTAAACCTGTAGCCCCTGCAGGGGCTATACCTGTATACGCTTGTAGATAAAGATGATGGTAATCCAAAACCTAAGGGCTACAGGGAGAGAAGAAAGGGCAGAAAGAATGTTAAGAAGAAGTGAATCTGGACTGATGGGCCAAGGCCAAAGCGAGGAGGTTCAACAAGGTCAAGTGCCGGGTCCTGCACCTGGGTCACAACAGCCCCATAGAGTGCTATAGGCTTAGGGAATAATGGTTGGAGAGCTGCCTGGCAGAAAAGGACCTGAGGGTGTTGGTCAGCTGTTGGCTGAACATGAGCCAGCAGTGTGCCCAGGTAGCCAAGAAGACCAACAGCATCCTGGCCTGTATCAGGAACAAAGACATGAGTAGGACTCGGGAGGTAATCATGCCCCTGTACTCAGCACTGGTGAAGCCTCATCTCAAGTACTGTGTCCAGTTTTGGGCCCCTTACCACAAAAAAGACATTGAGGTGCTGGAGGGGTTCCAGAAAAAGGCAACAAAGATGGTGAGATGTCTGGAGAATAAGCCTTATGAGGAGAGGCTGAGGGAGCTGGGGTAGTTCAGCCTGGAGCAAAGAAGGCTGAGGGGAGACCTTCTCACTCTCTACAAGTACCTGAAAGGAAGGTGTAGAGAGGTGGGGGTCAGTCTCTTCTCCCAAGTCACAGGCAATAGGACAAGAGAAAATGGCCTCAAGTTGCACCAGGGGAGATTCAGGTTGGGTATCAGGAAAAATTTTGCACTGCAGGGGTTATTAACCATTGGAATGGGCTGCCCAGAGAGGTGGTTGAGGCACCATTCCTGAAGGTATTTAAAGGACAGGTTGACATAGTGCTTAGTGACACGGTTTAGTGATCATTCTTTTTCAGTTAGGTTGGTGATTGGGCTACATGATCTTAAAGGTCCCTTCCAACCTAGACAATTCTACAATTCAATGATTCTGTGGACCAAAGACCCAGACATGTGCAGCACAAATTGCTGCTGAACTGTAGAATTTGGATTGGTTTTGCTCCCTACCAAAAGGTGCAATCTTAATAGGAGCTATTACCAGGGAGCATTAAATGAAAGCAGGACAGGACTGCGAGCAAAGGGAAGCCGCGCTTCCATCAGGGGACTACTTCTGATACGGGTGGCATTAGAATGTGTGATATGTGCGAGTGACTTCAAAGATGAGCTCAAGCCAATTGTTTCAGGCTACAGTGGGGCCTGCTGGCAAATTCGTTGTGTTGTTAACATCAGCAATTAGAGACACCAGAATTTAATAAAGCCTCTAGATGATTCTATGATACTATGTTGACCTAATTCTCTTAGTACAGCTCTCAAAAGAGGGATTATGTCCTGTGTGTTTCCTTCTGATGTGTTGCAGTGGAAACAAAGCAATTTAGACAAGGAACATAATTTCTTTTCAATGCTTCTAATGCAGGAAAAGCTTTTTTCAAAGACCACAATATTATCTCTAGTATCTGTCTCTGTAGACACTACAGATGGGATTCATCTCTCCTTTCTTGAGCTCTCTAAAGCTTAGACCCTAACCTGAACTCTAAGCTTCTTCTGTAGTCAACAGAGACAGAAAGATGGCTCCAGAGGGTGGCCTACTCTCTCTTAAAATAAGTGTTCAAAGTAAATGGGACTTTTCACCCTTGTGAAGGGGTTGTATGTTGTCACTGACTGAAAAAGGTGCCTGTCAATTAAGCATGATATTTAACATTTAATGGTTAAACTTAGGTGATAAAGATCCTGTCCTTGCACAAAATGAGAGGAAGACTTTGGTGAACGTTCCTTTTCAGTCTTGACATATATTTGAGGATTATTAAGGATTATCACTGCTTCACGTTCCAGGTCAGTCAGATAAAAGATGCCCCCAACACTGACTATCCTGACAGTGAAGCAAGGGCAATGCCCAACCTGGATTAGAGAACTGGTAGTGAAGCAACCCAGACCATGTGGACAGCTATGGCCAAAGACTCATAAGGGTATCGTGCTAGATCCTAAGTTTCATAATTCTGGAGCATGTCCAGAGGAGATCCACTGATTGCAGTTGAAAGATATTAGATTACAACTAATATAAATTAGATTGGACTTGTGACTTTTGCTCAACATGGACCTCAGCTACTTTTAGATGCCTTGCCTGACACATGTCCAGGGAGAAGAACTAGCATACTGGGGACATCACAGACTGTTACATGTGGAATCATAGAATTGTCTAGGTTAGAAGGGACCTTTGAGATCATCTAGTCCAACCATCAACCTAACACTGATAAAAAACAACAACCCATCACTAAACCACATCACTGTACAGAAGATACAAACTAAGCAAATCATTCCTTCTGTGCCTTAGCATCCACAGAAAAAAGGCAAACTTGAAGAAGATCTTTAGACTCAAGTATTCTGGATGTGATGATACAGCAGTCAAACTTACCATCTAAGTAGGGAGCACCTTCTGACATCTTGCTGAAGCTTACGCCATGGGCCATAATGCTATAGCTCCTTTTGGCTTTGTTGGCAAAAGTAACTAGCACTGTGTCTCCCACTTCAGCTTTTATAACAGGTCCTTAAAAAAGAGAGTGAGGAAAGGTATTAAAAGAACTGCCCTCTAACACATTTCTATCTAAACAAGAGAGGGATGACTGGTAGTTGTATGCACAAAATTCCCTGCTGGATCCAAGTGGATCTGCATTCAAACCCCATGTAATGACAGAAGGGGAAATTATTCACTCTACCAAGTAATCCCAGGTGCTTCATATCCTCTGACTGAATCTTCTTCTTACTGAACGTTGCATCAGTGTATTCCACATAGAGAACTTTCCAGTATTGCCCTCCTATTCTGTCAGTCCCTTGTGTGAAATATATTGCAGATTCACTGTGGAATTAACAAATTGGACTGGTTAAATAAATGGAGTTTCAGGCAGAACCCTTAATTTTGGGTAAAGTTATTCTCAAACACAGAAGAAATGGCCTCCCAAGTTACTAGTTTGCATACACTTTTCTAGGAGAGAAAGGAAGATGTAACTGGTCTGAACTACAGTTATAAATTGTTAACAAATGAGCTTTCATTGTGCATTAGACTTTCATGTGTTTAACCCCAATTCACTTAGGGAGATGTCTTTGTCAACTTACCTCTAACTACCTTAGGCAAGACCTGTGCCATTACCTGCACACAATGTGTCTCTAACCCTCGTTAGCTTTCCTAGGAGATAGTGTCATACAATTCATCTTCATCAGTAATAACATGGGGAAAAAAATCTACCATTATGGCACCTCTGAAGACACATGAATTGTAAGTGCAAAAGCTGCCCGAGGAGTCTTAACGTAGGGTCATTAACTCTGTTGAACTTTGCATACCTCACCAGGACTCACTTTCCCCATGGATTTAATGGAGCAAGATAAATGCTTCCAGACAGCAGCTTCGAGCATTGCAGTTACGACTCTAACTTCCCAACAAGGCTGTTGAAAACCATTCCTCCCTGCCCCTTTCAATTAAAATTAATTACAGTGCAAGACCTAACCCTGGTGAATCACCCGGCCTCCTGAAATTAAACCACAACAGAACAGGACAAGAAAGCTTACCTGCCAGTGGCGTTTAAACCCTGCCCAGTGAATTTATCATAACCGTCAGGTCCATAATTCCAGAGCACTTCTTCAGCAGCGATATAATATCTTCTCTTGGGACTGAGTGGTGAAGGCCGAGACAGGGTTTTTTGGCAGATCTGAACATCATACAGTGCCTCCATGCCACCTGGGAGGAGAAAGAGTCTGGAGACAGTCCTTGGCCAGCTGAAGAGTCAGCAATCTCATGGACACAAATGTACATTCAAAACTTTCTGGGAACTACACGGATTGGAAACAATTACTAGGGTAAATTTACATTTTTAAAGACTTCCTCTGCCTACTTTGGGCCAGATGCTAGCACCCTTCTCTTTCAAGGTGGTATTTTATGCCACAGGTGAAACACACTGACATCAATGACACTCTTTAGTGAGCTTATTTACTCAATACCTTAATCTGTGTAAGGGTGGTAAAATGATTTGGGGGGCCAAAGTGGCTCCTGAAGTGTGCATCATGTCCCCCTGGCTTACATTGTAATAGAGGCTGCTTATTACCACACTGAAGATATTTGTTGCTTGCCAGAACTGTCTGTTTTGCCTGATGCAAATCCCACTGAAATCCATGTACAAAATTCTTAAAATTAAAAGTTTTCCCAACTAGTCCTTGGTATGATAATTATACATTGCCTGCTGGCATGACACCTAGTTTATGATACACGCTTTTGGGGTCTTGCACCACACAAATATAACAACATCGCCATCAAATTCCCTCACATAAAGGTTTCTGAAAACCCTGCCAATTTTTGTCTGATTAATGTGAAGGAAAAAGCAATGAAGTGTTCAGCTGGCAAGATTTTTCTTTATGTGTAAGTACTTATCTACAACAAAAAGTGATGATGAAGGTTCTTCTCATCAGTCATTAAAATCTCCAGTTTACATGGAAAGTGTGGTGTCAGCACTGAGTCTAGCAAGCCTTCCTGTTATGAGTTACGCAGCTAAATCATTTGTACTAGCTGAAGATTTGGCCCAACGTATATAATTTCCACTGATGACTAAACTCGTATTGGTGACATTTATCTGGTGAAATAGTTCCAAAGCGTTCAGTCAGTCACAAAAAAAGTTTCAAACCCTACTTCTCCTGGAAACATCTCTCAGTTTTCTTTTCCAAGCATAATAAAGGCTGGAACTTCTGAATGGATCAGGGAGATCTATAGCAGCGTACCTCGTAAGTGCTCATTAACCTGGCATGTTATCAGCCACCTCCCGGGGTTCCCAGGAGTCATCTCTGCTGTGATGAATGTTGCTGGGAACAGACCGACGACATCTGCCCGCTGGTCTCTGTTAGTGAATGTGTGGCCATAGAAATACGCAGCGTGGATATCTATCTCGCTTCCCATGCCAAACAAGTGCCAGGACATGGAAGTATCAGCACACATCTCCAAGCCGGGGAGATTGCCATAAATATAACCATTAATAGCTAAAAACAAAAGTATGAAACATTATGAGAGATGAAAGAGAAGTGCCAAGTGTCTCTGACTCCATTTCCAAGGATGATCCTTTCCCAGCCCAGAAAAGAAACTGTCTGAATGTCCACAGTGAACTAGGCCCCCACAGGCGCCTTGATGAAGAGTAACATTTCAAACATATATCTTACAGCTCTGGATGATCAAATGGCACAAATTGTCTGGTTGGGTCTGTGAAAAACTTCCTGGGTGATATCAAGAAATTGCAAAGGCCAAGTCATCACCAAGAAGGCCTGATAACGAAGTTAATTTGTTCTGCAGCTATTTAGCACGTCTGGAATCTCTTTCCTCTTATTCTGAGTCATAAATATACCATTATATGCCAGGCTTAAGCAATTTAGATTTTAAATTTATTATATCAGTCAAATCAGTCGAGTCAGCTCTCTCTTCCTCAGCTTCTACACCTGGCAACATATCCGGACACTAGGAGACAGAGACTCATATTTCGCAAAATATTTTAGCTCCTAGGCTCCATGGAACAACTGAAATGCAGAGAAATATCTGGATTTAACTTCCTACCCCAGATCTCCAAATGGCACAAAGCACTATTGGCCAATGGATCTCTGAAGGGCAGGAGTGGTTGTAGCAGCCAGCCCACCATCAACAAGGGCCTTTGAGAAATGCTGGACTGTTACAATATCCACATCTCAAAGTGCTCTGCTTCCTCCTTTTCTCTTTTCACAATTAGTCTGTCACCAGATGGCTTAAATCTGTCGCCTGAGATAAAATGCTAAACAGGTGGCAGAGTTGGTATGAAAGCCAAATCTCCTTTCTGCAAACCAGTGTGTTGTGCTGTATTTAGGGAGATGTTCCTTATCAACACTGTACTTCAACATCCTGACCCACTTCTTGCTGACAGATAAAGAAGAGACATCACAAGAGGCAGAGAATCCTACTGAAATGAAAAAAGCCTGGTGACTGCTTCAAGTCACCAGTTGCTCACGAGTCCTGCTCACCATGCATTCGGTTGCTGGTCTGGAAACCTTCATCCTCTTTGTCAACTGTATCTGGTTCTAAGCAGAAAGTGTTTATATTCTCATCGAGGTACCAGCTGAAGTTTTCATCTACAATGCTAAACATCAGGGCAAAAGCGTTAGCAGCACCAGTCCCTTCTATTGAGGTCTCATCTGCAGTTCCTAAATTGCAAACGAAAAGGAAAGTGATAAAAAAAGCCTTGGAGGGGATTGAATTTAAAAGTGACAGTATCTCTGGAGCACTCAAAGTAATACAGTGCTCTGCTCGTGATCAATAGGACAGAATGAACCTCAACAAATTTTGCCCTTCTAAGACATCTTGACCCCCCTCCAATAGCCTTTAAGCGGACAAGTGCCTCCATAAGGCAGTTCATCTTACCTAAGTCAAGATGATATTTCAGGACCTCTTTGATTTGACCTGCCAATATCTGTGCTTTTCCCCATCTTTGGCTCACTGCACTCAACCCTGCCCTTTAGTCAGTGTAAGCATCTGTGTGCGTACACAGTGAGCAGGTCATGGGCTGGATCGAGCCAGAAACCAGTGACTTTTTATTTTACCAGGAAAAAGGAGAGGCAACTGGTAGCCTGCATTTCTGTTGCATTGAAGTGACTAGTGAACCATACCCTCAAAACGGCCATCTACATGTGACTTACTCTCTGTGGACTGACAAGGAAGCCTTGACAATTATCTAGAACCAGATACTTAAATTTAAAAAGGCTGAAGCCTCTTCAGGCTAAGTTCAGTCTCACTATCTGAGGGACCACCTGGGGAACAACCTGAGACTACAGGAGTGGTGATACTGAGTAGTCAATTATCAACTATCAGCAGGTTTAGACTTCATCTAGTCATCTAGTCTGCATCTGAACCCATGAAAACCTTTGTTTCCCCTGTCTCCTACAGGAGGGAGCTCCAAAGCCTTGCTGTGAGTCCTGTAAGGAGCCATCCACCACCACTGGATGGAGAATTACAGCAGTAGCATCATGCAGATATCCACCTTGATGAATTCAAGACCAAACATGCAGATAACCTGCCCCTTCAGGCAAGGATTGTTTCAAATGTGCTATCTCCTAGCTTCATGTAGTATTACATGGTTATCAGCTCAGTTTCATGTATTCAGGCAGTTCTGCAGATTTCAAAGGCTCTCCAGGAGAAAAAAAAAGTTGAAAAAACATTTATTGTGCTGGAGTTAAGCTGGAGATTAGACCTATCCTTTCCACATTGTAGTCTTTCTCTTATTCATATATAAAGCCTGCTTCACTTATATGTTCTGTATATAAAATTGGGGCTGGTTTTTTTCCTGTAGGAGGTACGGGGAAGAAGTGGCAGAGTTACACGTGCCCAGGGGAAGAGGGGGTGACAGCTCAGCTGACGGAGGGGAGAAGGCTGGTACATGGTCCCTGATGGCTCCAGCACAAAATTAGGAGACTATAAAGTACACAGAACAGGCTGTCACCTCAGCTGTTCAGCGTACATCCCCATACGGTTGTGATACACAACTTGTGAGCAAAAAATAAATATATTATCCACAGGGAGGAAAAAAGTGACAAAGAATATTGGGGTTTCAAATATGTAAATGCTAATGCTGAAATCACCTGCCCATCAATAATTCAATTTAATTTCCTGGGCAATGAGTCCTTTGCTTGTCCTGAAACGATCCCAATTTGGGAATATTTACTTTTGGTCTTGGCTACAGAGCATGCTGCAGTCCCTCCACCAGCCGAGGCAAATCAAGTCTCTTGTGAAGCCAAAGGGGAGCAGGAAGGGGGTTGTCCCAGAGCTACAATACCTACCCTGGGATGCTCCTGGAATGGCCCAGCTATTCCTTGCCCCTTTTTATGGACTATGTAGGGATAGACTCTAGACCATCATGTTTATACCTGTAAGCAAAAATGACTGTTAAGATGCCAAGCTTGGCAGAGGGGCTTGCTTTGTCAGTGTCTCTAGCTCAGTACCTTTTTTACAAACCAGCAGTGGCCCAATTAAACCAGATGCAATATCTCTTGGTGTGTCAATGTGAGAATGGTAAATCCAAGTCAAGCAGTTTGAGTCTGCCAAAGTTGGGGAATAATCTTTCCTTACTGGCCATGTGTAAGTGTAATTTCCACCAGGAACAACAAAGTCGTCCTCTTTGCTTTTACCACCAGTTCCATCAGGATAAAGTGCTCCTAATANAAAAGAAAAAAAAAAAAAGAAGCTTTTAGCTGCCCCTTAACTGTTTTCCTGAAGTAAACATGTAATTTCTTCTATTTTCTCAGAGATTTAAGAAATAGTAACAGCACTCGCAAACACTGAGAAATTGTGACAAAATTCAGAAGTTCTGGTAAAACACTCAAAATGTTCAGGGCTAAAATCCACAATTTTTCAGCAGATGAAGATTTAAAGACACATTAACAGGCTCTAACTTTTCCTTGGCTCTTTACTCTCATCCACACCTTTTTTTAGCTAGCATTGTATACCTTCATGCAGAAAACTGATGAGAGTAGTGAACACAGACAAATCCATACAGTCCTCTAAACAAAATACACATGCATAAGCTTCGGATTCTGAAAATTAAATCATGCCTTTATAGCCCTGTAGAAAGGAGAACATTTACTTCGAAGAAGTCTGGCTATTCAAATAGGCTAGAAGAAGAAGGAAGGAGGGAAGGTGCTTTGGTGACCTATAGTTCGGGGAAAAAGACCCACCTAACCTGTTTCAGTGTTGGATTTATCCCAGGCGTCAAAGGTCTGTGGCAAAAAGTTTTAAGAGATGAGGCTGTTCTTCTTTTTAGTCATCAGCTGCAATTACTGACAATTTTATGAGAGAGTGCTCTAAAGTCCTCTGATGTCAATGGACAGAACAATAAATACTTGGACAAACTTTTAGCCATGATACTAGCCACTCCAAGGCAACAGAGAAAAGAGAAAGGGCAAACCAGCTTTTACCTTCAGAGTCCTTGTCATAGAAGACCCCGTGTGGGTGCACAGAGTATGGACGGGAAGCGAAATTCTTTAGATGAACGATAAAGACATCTTCTTCTTCTGCCTTCAGGACTGGCCCAAGGAACCCCAGCCAGGCTGCTTTGGGGATCTCCTGGGAGTAAGTGTCATCTGTGAATTGCCTAAAAATAGCTTTCTTGTACACACGCCCTATCCGGTTGGCTCCTCTGGTCGCATACACACTTGCAAACCTAGTGTTGGGGAGGGAAAATAATTTAGAGACCAAAAAAACTCCAATAAGAGTTGATAAATAACTGGTGTTTGCAGTGTAGAAAAACAGTTCCCTGGGACATACGTCATAGCTAGTGGAGTAAAGGCTGAGGAGTAAACCTGGACAGCTCTAGCAGGGTCCAAGTCCCTTTCTTTGTGGCAGCAGTCATCCTACTTGCAAGACTGGTCTTTAGAATGGCTACTACAAGTCTTCACTTGAGCACCAATCACTCAGTCCTTTCTGTACAGTTTTAGCACCTTGTCCCTTTTTGGAAAGCTTGAAATCTCACATCTGAAAGCATGACCATTCAGAAGCAAAAGAAAACCAATTTTTTTTCTAAATCCAATAAGCACAATTATAATCAACTCATTTGACACCCCAGAAGAGTAGCAAGAAATATTTTTTGCATGAAATGCATAGTTTCTACATTCCATAGCCAATGTTTATAGCAATTTCAAGAGATGGAGAATCTACCATATGGTCAGTGGTTGACATATTATAGCTATTAAATACGTGCTCCTTGAATTGCATTTGTAGTCTAATACCATCTAGCTCCACACTCCAACCACTGGTTCCCATCAAGCTCTCCCTCAGATCAAAGAGGCCACATACCATCAAGAGCTTCTTTTCTATGCAGGCACTTGCATAAGTTTTAATTAATTGACTAAATTGCCTCCTATACTTCTTCTGGACAAACCAAATATACTGACATACTTTATGCCACAAACCTTTCCTGAAGCTCTTTTCTGGAAGCCTTCCAATATTTCTCTATCTCTTTTGAAGTCTGAACACAAGAACTTCACACAATATGCAAATGATATTCCAATTAAAGCCAGAGTGCTCCCAGTCAATATTTCTTACACAACTGGGAATTAGTTTTGCCCTATTAACTATAACATCATACTGGAATACCATGTTCAGCACGTCTTGTTATGACAGTAATGTTTTTTATTTCTCTCCAGGTTACAACCGACAAGTATGATACACATTCTGCATCCCTAAATATCCCGCATAGTGTAGGAATTACCTGCCTTTGCCACATAACCAGCAGCAGACTGTATAGTGCCAGCAAGCTATATGTGGGATGTCACATGAGTTGAAAGGTATGATTTACTCTCATTTCTTCACCATAAGATCCAGTGCTCCCCCTTTTCAAGCCATCTCTACTTGACACCATAATTCACATCTCCCATCTGCAGCCAATACACCTCTGCAGTTGCTGTCTAAACCAGGTCCTGGAAGTGATCTGGATATAAAAGCTTCACAAAAGAATGTTTTTTCATTTGAAAAATGTGTTTTATAATTGGCAAGAGCTATTTTGGCACAAATGGAAACATAGCCAATGATAGTGCTGTGGCAGAAAATGTCGGCTAGGATGGAGGGGAAGAGACAGAAGCTTCTCAGTCTGCTTCTTCACAGAATAAAGTATAACTACAGATAAATAAATACACCCCAAAAATGTAGTTAAGAAACAAGTTGCCAAGAAGTCTGGATTTTCAGTGAATTTTCAGTGAACTATCTGCGTGTGCATAGCAAGACTTGGCAAGGCATGCCATGCTCACCAAGGAGAAGATACATTCCACTGCCTGAGGTGAAGAGCTGCTACAAGAGACCTTACCACAGAGTAGCAGGTGGTGTCAGTAGTAGTGCAGCATAAATGAACATTCTTCCTTACCTCATGGCAATGTATTCATGTGGCTATACCCTAATTTGAATTATAAACTGATTTTTAAAATGTTTTTTAAGAAATTTTCTCTAGACAAAAATCAAGTAGATTTTTTTCATCAGTACTTGTTTTAAGCAGCATTTTTTTCCACAGCATTTTTTCCATTTTCATCAGCCATCAACCATTTCAAATGACGTGCTGCAGTGGCTCTCTGCTTTCCCCACAATGACAGTGCCCTTATGCCTCTGGCTTCATGGACAGACATCACACACTCCCCCAGGATACACTGTCTCTCCTGCAGAAAGAGAACTGTATCCAGGAAAAATGCACACTTTTTGACCAGAATTTGTCAAATGCTTGACATGAGTCTAACTTCTGTAAATGCACAGAACAGGGATCCCAAAACCCAGTTAAGTATTGAGGTTCAAGAATTCACCCTGACAAAATCACCCTGTCTAGTTTAGGCACTAGATACTTCCTGAGTGCCCAAAGTCATGCTCTAGCATCTCTGTTAATGGGATCTGTCCCTGACTCCTACTTAAAGCCATCTAGGACCCAGGAAAAAGAAGTCTTTTACATGCCAGTTTTCTGAAATGAGGCCCACTAAAATCATCCACCCAGAGCTGCAGAGCCCACTGCCTGTGCAATGGGTATCAACTGTAGCCAGTCACAACATAGGTGAAGTTCTTCTATACAGGGCATCAAGTAGTGCATGAGTCATGGAGCTAGATAGACATTATAGCATGAAAAGAAACAACCTGGCCTCTTGGCCTTGGTTAATTATGGGTTTTGTTTAATCATTGTCCAAAAGACAACAACCAATCAACTCTGGGAGACAATAGCTTCCTTTCTTTCTAAACCCCCACTGAAAAGGGTAGACAAAATACCCTGATGTTTGGGAGTTCCTTCAGCCTCACTCCTTTTATTGTCTGGGAGCTCTTCTACACATACAGAGACACGTACTTTCAGCATGTCCTTTGGTCAACCTCAGCACACAAGAACAGATCACAGTGGTTGTTCTGAGTCCCATTCAAGGTGTTCAGGCTTCCCCATTTCGCTCAGGAGGGCTTTTGGGTGCCCATCTCAGCCTTGCAAGTAACTACTAGCTCTGTGCCTCTTTACAAATGTTGCTGTGCTGCGCATTACAGTGCTTAAAGATCTTTACCAGTTCTGCCCACACTGGAGTTCATGGTATCAGCCAAAGATGAATGCTATGAGCTATGAAAGCTCACAGAAAGAATACACGGGTGTGAGTGTCCTCTCCTCTTCACTTCCAGATGCCTGTATCACAGACATGTGGCCACGCTGTGAGGTTGGTACCTCTATGCAGTGCCATCATGCAGCCAGTGGAAGTGTCAGAGGGAGCTGGCATAGGCTCATTGACACAGTCCCTGCTGCTCCATCAGTGACATGTAGAGGTTTCCCCCTTGTCTTTCTTCTGTCTTTCAGTGAGAGCATTATCTCAGTGCTCCATGAAGTCTCTGCTGACAGTGCCATTTGTACCAGCTCATCTCCCACCCTGTGGTTCCTTACCACCCACCTCCAAAGTCCCTTGGAGATTTTCTTGTCTTCAGGATAGTGTCCTGCTGACCTTTCATCACCTGTCTTTGACATCTCAAATACCATTCTCTTTCTCCTTTTGATGACGTTTGTTTCCTTGCGAAACACTTTGCGCTTTCAGTTACTAAGTTAAGCATCCCCTTCAGCTGCATCTCCTGTTTTATTCTTTCCCACACAATGAATTCCAATATGTCATTGCAGCCATTGCTTCTCCTGTGTGGTTAAACATGCCCAATTCTCTGAATCAGCCTTTTCCTCATTCTTCTGGTGGTCACAATGTGCTGATTTTACTGGACAATTGCAGCCAAAATGTCTTCTATCTGTCATTCCTGTCTTGTCATAAGAACACAAACTTTGTCCTTGCTTCTTGCTCCCCTGCTCACTTCAAACCACTTTGTCCTGCTGGCTTTGTGATCGCTGCCTGAACCTCTTCCATCTTTCTGATCTTGTGTGGCTGTAAGAGCTGCTCTTTTAAACCTTGGCTATCTCACTCAGTTATCAGCTGGCAGTTCATGTGCAGAAAACTGTGATGATCAGCCAGTCCCACTTCTTGTAGAGAACGGGAACCCTCCATCCCCTGGACCTATATCCACGCAAACTTTCTAAATTCCCTCAGAAATTCTGCAACCAGACTGAGTTCTTTTATTTCCTCCAGTCAGGCCATGTTCCATATAGAGGAAAGCTGGCTTGTGAATTAGGGCATAAAAAAATCTTGTTCAGACTAGGAAAACCATGCAAATCCTTCCTTTATTCCTATGTCTGATTTCATTTTGCTAGTTGACCTTTCCCAGTAGTTCTTAAGCTCAAAGAAATGTTGGCAATGCACATGAGTGGGACAGGGAGTTATTAATAGGGAATGAACTCTAATTCCTTAAAATTAGTTTTAACATAATTATAGTCCCTCTGCACTAATGAGCACTACAGCTCTTCCAAATGAGAGAAAGAGTAAAACAAGAGTGTCATGTAGACTCTACTTGTCTATCAAGACTAGACATTCAGATAATCTGCCATCTGAAGGTAGGATCATGAGTTAAGCGTAATTCCTACACCTACTTCTTTTATCACATGTAAAAAGTACCTTGCCAAGATTTTTGCTGTCTTTATGTTGCCTTTGATCATAAGAAAGAGAACTACACCTAACAGAGGTTATGTTTTTTCAAGAAGTGCTTACATGAATTCTATGTTACAGTGTGCGGCAAGAAATGAACCTGTTGTGCATGGTTAAAGTAGCCTCAGTAGACAGGAGCCAGATCCCTTGCTGATACAGTTTTGAAGCCTGCTGGGTTTGTTTGCCACTGTAATCACCAGTGAAAAAACTAGCACTTACAATAACTACCAGACGTGGTGTTCCAGATTGTCTCCTCCTGTTAACATGCCCAACACCACTGTTCATTCCTGCGTCCAAATGCAGGTAGATGCAAGTTTTCTTTTATTACTGTTGTTCCACTAAAATCCCATAGATTTTACACTGACAACCATTTAAACAACTATTTTTATGGGTTTGTTCCTTAAAGTCTGTTGATGCTGAAACCTTCCCTATTCTCTACCCTCTTTTCACACTCTGTGCCTGGGTTCATAACAGCATTTTCCCCCAAGTTCCCCATTTTTCCTGTGGCTGGAGTAAACCAGGACAGTGCCCACAGTTCCAGGACACCCCTGGGTCATGTAACCTGCTCAGGGTAACCCTCTGACAAACCATGATTCCCATGCTAAGGCCAATGTAAGGTCTGTGCTAGAGGGACAGCCAGTGTAGAGGCACCAGTGGTGCCATCTCACCTTTGTAGATGGTGCCCTGACCACACAGCATCAAACAACAAGGTGAATTGTGTATCCTCAAAAGAGAGAGAGGCAGTGTCCTGAAAGGACGTTTTAGGCCTTTTCTGACCCACACAGACAACTGAAGAGGTCAGTCAAATCCATACAACCTTATACAAAGCTCTGAACTGTGGCGGTAATGGTTCCTCTCCTAGGATAAACTTCTGATTCCACTGAAGTCAATAACTATACTCTTCTCAGACTTCATTAGATCCAGGATTTCACCTCAAATGTCCTTTGGATGTTGACCCTTCCCACACCGATCATCTTCTCTGATGCAATTGGGTCATTTGGCCGCATGATGACTCAGCCATTAGTTTAGCACCTGTGACGACAGTTTTACTGCCATTTATCTGGGTGGGATCTCCTCATAGGCAAATTGCATAAACTGTGTTTGATGCTGTGGTAACAAAAAACACCCGTTAGTGTTGGTAGGTGCAAGACTTGGCCCAGATATATGTAGGATTGCTGACCTAAAGAGATGGGATAAGCTGTTATATCAGGCAAAACTTAATAACATCTACCACCAGAAGAGCAAGATTTAAGTGTCCATCATATAAACTAGCACCAAATTAATTTAAAGGGATTATCAACCAAACTCTAATCCTGAGGGCTGAGCCACGTTAGGGAAGGAAAATGGATGCCTGTCAAGCCACAACACCTTGGCCATTGCCTATGTGGCCATTGAAGGAACCAGACAATGTCTGAGCTCACCCTCCCACTGTAGCAACATTCATACCCTAACCCTCAAAATCTTCCTGGGATCTGCAGCACAGCCAGCAGCACTGACAGCACCTTGCACTCAGTGTGTGCAGTCCTCCATGGTTTAATGATGTCAGCTCTTTCATCAGTTATATCAGGTGGGAGGGGATGCTGAACACCTCACCTATACTCAGTGGCCATAACTTGTAACTGTGATTTCCAAAGTCCTCTGTGCTTCATAAAATGTCAGCTTAATTTTCAAAGGGAGAATCGAGAGTGACAATGTCTTGGTTTCATTCCTAACACACCAAATTATGAGAATTAGTGGAACAGCTTGAGACTTCAAGTAGACAAGATAAATGGCAGAGGCAAACAACAGCCTCATTACTCTCTCTACATAAGAAGCACTGATGCACAGCAAGATGCACAGCTCAAATGGCAGGCTGGCCCTTGAGCACTGCAGCAACACAAGGGATAATAAAAATCAGCATCCGAGCAGAATAGTTATGCCAAGATGGGGCTGTGCTTGTGTTAATCAGCTCTGATGAGAGGCAGCTCTTTCAGCTCACACCCAGGGAGGTGCTGATGCAGCTCTACAGTTCCTGGATGGGGAGGCAGCTCACAAGCACCAGCAGAGTGGTGGCTGAGCCCTGCCTGCTGCCAGAACCAGCTCACCTGACTTTCAGACTCATGGCTCACCTACCAAAGTCTCCTTTCTCTTCAGTATGGCTGAAAAATAAAGACTGAGAAAGATAATATTGACTTTGGCACAGCAACGTTAAAAATCATCTCTTAAATCTCACTATCTGATCCAGGTAATGTAACACTTTCCATTACACACTTGCTAATTCAGCATTTTTATTAAGTAGTGAAGAATAAGTGGTTTTGATCATATCTCTGTGGGCTAGCTGGAATGAAAGGGAGCATTCATTTATGTCTATGCATTAAATCTTTTAAAGATAATCAGTTTGTCTGCAACTTCTTTATCTTCACTTCCCTATCAATAAAGCTGGGATAGTACCCCATCAGATGGGTGCTGTGAGGATGGCTCACAATGTGAGAAGTGCTTGGCTCAGCGAGCCCAAGTGTTCCTGCTTGCAGAACACAACTAGCTTGAAATGCATTCCTTTCCCTACCTAGGAATTGATCCTTAAATTTTGTTTATGGAACTATGTTTTTGATAATATCTATAGGACCCAATTAATTAGCTGAAAAGTAACCCTTTAGTATACTGCTTTAAATTTACGTTAGAGGCTATGTTACAAAGCTAAACAGTCAAAATAGCTATTAATGTTTCATTATTTAGTCCATGTGCTTATGCAGACACACTATTATTCCAGAATATAGCATTTTATTGTGTCTCAACTCAATACTATTTGGAAATGGAGTCAACTAGTTACACGAATCGCTTTATTATTCTGCACGTAGAGTTCATCACAAGCAGCTCCCCAGCTTTGAATGTGTAGTCTACCTTAAAATCCTCTGTGGGTAAACCCTTTGGAATTAGCATTCTCTAATTATTACATTACAGCGATGACTGAAGACATAAGCTATCATCCCTCCCTGTCGTGCTGTGTTAAAGGCATCATCTTTATGTCACAGACTTTAAAGTAAACGTGCCATCTGATGTTCAGGGAGCACAAAGTGCAGACAGTCTTAAAAGTACAATTTACAGAACAGATTCCAAGTCTCTCTATAGTATTGGGGGTGGATTTACAGGGAGCTGCCCTTCACTTTAAACTGAACTATTTTTAGTGGGAGGTCTTCCAGTTTAGGGAATGAAGGTGGTTATCCTCTGCTAAAAAGAATAGTGAAGTGAGGAAATCAGGTGTTTAACACAACTGAAGAATAACTTTCCCATCAAAACCTGTTTTTACAGTCGCAGAAGAAACTATTACCCTGAATCCTACCTGTAAAGGTAACACCTAATGAGTTAGATGTTATCTACAGTTGTTAAGACCATATGCATAAGTTTGTGTTGAAAAATAAAACTCTTTCTTGACTCTTCATTGTGGCAAAATAATTTCATTTATGAAATCCAACTGAGAATGATCCAAAATTACCAGCCACTAGAAGAAAGTCCAGAACTGCCTGGGATTTCCTGCAAAATCAGAAAGGACATTTCCATTTCTAACTTGTGGGAAACACCATCAAGCTCCCACTGTGCCTCCAGACCTGGTATGATCACTGGGACCTCCTCACTTGCTCACAGCTCCCATGCCAACCCCAACCCCAGACTTAGAAGAAGGACCCCCAAACTATCTCTAGAGTGTCAAAGATACCAATGAAGTCTTTAAAAATATTCCCATGCATGTTTGAAGCCTACACTGTAGAGAGGCACCAAGGGTCTGTGCCATCCCCATTCAATGTTCAGAAGCCAATCCCAGCAGTGAGGACATGACAACAGATGCCTCTTTCCCTCTGACCAGGACAATTCATCACAGTGCTTACCCACATGCTCCAGTTTCAGCACAGGTGGTCTCCAGAAGTTCAACATGACCATTCACTGTTGTATGCTCAAGCACCAATCTAACTAGATTTTCTAAATGGAGCTCTCCACAGTTGCATACATTGCAGGCCATCTACTTATATCTCGTTTGTAGGTATACACACACCTGAATTTTACAATGTCATATCAAGTCCCCAACTTTTATCATCTCACGAGGACTCACAAGCATTTGCCAGTTAAAGAGACTTCTATGTCTTACTGCAGAGAGATGTGCTTGACTATGGCAAAGTTGCGATTTGCCTTTGGACAACAACTCCCAGAAATACCTGCACCTCCATTAAACACACACAGGGGATTTTGAACCCACTATGCGACACTTTTTTGACAAATCTGGTCTTTAACGTCACCTTCAAATACACATTATCACCTTGCTTAATCAGCCACGAAGGAAGAGAAGTCAACCAGAGTCTACTCTTGCCTTGAAGCGGAAAACGTGCCTATGACAACACCGTCAGGAGAAAAACAAGAAAAATGCCATCTTAAGACATTTACAGCCACATTAACCACATTAGTCTATTTTCTTTGGAGCTGTCAGTACATCTGCAGTTTATCCAGAGACCCCAGCGACTTACTTGTCCTCCAACAGGTTTTGTCCTGTGATCAGATTTTTCCCAGACGGTGCATAGTCCCAGTTCTCTTCCACGATCCCAAGGTAATAGGTTCTGGTCTTTGCTTCCACCACTGCCAGAAGCCAGAGGAACCCAAGAACGCGAAGGCAGCAACCACGCTGCAAGGGAGGCATTTGTAGTTGTGATTGAGAGGCTGGCAGCGGGCAGGCAGCAGCAGAATGCACCACAGAGAGCTCACCCCTCCCTCCCTGCTCTCAACAAGTTATAAATAAGGAATGGACAGAGCAAAGCTCCTCCTTTTCAGCAGGTAGGACTGGGATAGGTAGAGAGCCTGACTATGCAGAACAGGGCTGGGAGGAGGTTGCTGCCATGGCAGGACCTTTGCCAATCCTTGGGTGAATGCATAAATTGCTCACTTACCTGCCCAGGCTAGAGCCAGTTGGTGTTTTCTGGAATTTTGGTTGCTTTTTTGTTCTCTTTTTTCTAGACTAGGTGGTATGGCATATTGGAGCAGCTTTTTGTTGGTCATCCCTATCGAACCCCTTTATTTTTAGTTTTAATTTAACTCCTTTATCATGTCTGAGATCTCTAAAGCTAGCATCCTGTTGCCTGTGTTGGGTTTTTTCAATGGCATAACACTAATCTACAAGCCAGCATTATCAAAAAGAGTGAGAATTCTCCAGTACCTCTCCAATTCTAGGATTTTCTGACCTGTTTATTAAGATGGCAAGCGATATGAATGTATTCAGTTTCAGAAATCCCCAAATGAGGCCCCTTTTTACAAATATTTCTGGAAATTAGAACCCTTGTGAAATTTTTTTTCATTCAAACACATAGGAATTGAGGCACACAAAGATCACCCTTTTATTAAGCTTGATAATTAATATGCCCACATAGCTTTCTATAAAATCTGTCCCTCTCTTTATAGCTTAGCTTCCTCCAAGGGGACATCTTATCATCTCGGCAAAGCAAAATGTGAACTTCTATGGGTATGAATTGATAGGGTATTCTAAACCATGTAGGTAATATCCCCAAGGTGGCAATACACTCTGGAAAATCATACTGCTCGCTTACTCATTTTTAACTGACTGAAGACATTAAAAAGTTGCAGTTCTGGAAAGGAGCATTGCACTTGAGACTCATTGCTGGGGTTAAGAGTTGTGAAATTCCCCTTTCAGCTCCAGAACCATCTGACCTCTTCAGAAGAACCTAATGGTTACTCATGGCTATGGGTGTTAGAGGCTTCTCGAATGAATTTGGTAGCCACAGGTTTAACTTCAGCAGTCAAAACCTAGCTCAGTGATGTGAATGTTTTATGTGTCAGTCGTGTAAGGTTCACCCTCTGGCATTCAGCAGCAACAGCTACACATACTGTCAGCTGTGCTGAAGACCTCTTTCCATCACTGGTGTGCAAGTAGCTCTGAAGTCACATACAGAAATCAAAAAGCAGATGGGGTTCACAGCAGCCCAGCCTCCAGCCACCTGGACCACAATGAGTCTCGTTTAAATTCAGACATGGGGCACACAGACACAAGGAATATCTCACTAAAGAAGTTTTCTGTTTTTTTAGGCTCTGCACTGCGTCTTTTTTAGCTGCAAGGACTGAAAGCCCTGTATAGGTGGGTAAGGACACAGTCAAGCAGTTGCAATATAGCTGTATAAGCAAGAACACCTTGGCCATAAGCTGCTCTCTGCTACTTGCTGGTGTTCATTTTCTCAAGTTACTTAATTGACAAGCAATGAGAAGCAGAATGGATAGGACAATACAGGTGTTGTACAAACATTGATCTTGATCCTCAGAAGAGGGACCCACATATTTCCTGATAACTTTGAAGACCTTGCTCATCTCCTCATCCTGCTGCTGCAAACCACATGCTGCCCAGCCTTTTGATGTTTCATGTCAATCTACGTCTTCTCTTCCAAAATGCCAGTAGTTAAAAATCATCTTCCTTTTCCAATGGTTTGTTGTGTCATGATGTTGTGTTACTCAAATGATGCCAACTAATAGTACTGTGATTCTAAAAGGTATAATTAGAAAGCAAAAGAAATGGCACTGACTGCAGGACAGGCAGAGGCTTTGCCAGCCGGTGGTACAGCTATCAAACATGCAACCGTGGCTGGGACCGATGGGCTGCCTGGCAGGATATGAACCTGTGAAAAAGCCAAGGTGGCCTTTTAACAGGTTAGCTGTGATCCCACTGTGATCTATGAGCAGGGTCTGGGACCCTGCAGCCTCCCACAGCAAATGCTTTCCTCGCCCAGAGCAGCTGCCAGAGCAAAGGCAAAATAGAAGCTTCACCTCCTGCCACTCAAGCACCTGAGTTTACAGAACTGGGTGCCTGTTATGCAAATGTTCATTGTTATAACATACGCATATTTGCATTTGAATAGGAAATGTGTTTATTTAGAGGGCAAAACACACTTTGAATGAAATTGTATAGAGCTCAATTGCTTAGATCAGCCAAGTACATGGCATTAGAGATATTTAAAGACCAGGTACAGGGTCAATTACATCCAAGCAGCTTTGTTATGACCTTCTGTTTGTTTGCTTTTTGGTAACTGAAGAATTCTATTATATGTTTAACATAAATTTCTATGCATGTGGACTCCTATAACTCAAGTGCATAACTCAATATAACTCAATAACTCAAGCTAATAGGGAATAGGAAGGGGAAGTGTCCAATTCGGAGCTGGCACCTGACTGCACTATAGTAATTTAAATAATAATAGTGCTATGTCCCAGTTTTTTCTATTGCTTCTCATGTGCCCAGAACTGGGTCCTGGTTGGTTTCTTGTTAGAATAACAAATCAAAATTCAAATACAAAGTTAATTTCTTTGTCTATTACTGTAAAAATTATTTGTGTAACAGGAATAGTGCGTAGGCATTAGCACTCTATATCAGCAATGTGTTGTAAGTCTGGTAAACGCCTCAGCTTGGCTTAAGCATTTACTAGATCTGACAACTTGTATACTCTTTGCATCCACACATTAACACTTAATTACCTTGTCACATCATTAAACCCAGGCACATTTGCATTCCGGAGAGGTGCTGTGAGCATGACTCAGAAAAAGATGAAAGAACAGCTGTTTTACCCTTGCATGAGGAAAATCTGGGAAGCTCCCCTCCGGCAATGGGCTAATGGGATTAAGTTTGTCTCTTTGTTCAGGATCATTTCAGCAAAAGGGTTATATATTGGTTCCTCTGAGAATTTCTGTCCCTCTGAAGGCTAAAATTAGTGTATTGTTTCAAAGTTTTGTAATGAGGAGCAATGTTCGTAGGTCTGAAGGGTGAATATCTTGAGGACCAGACTGTGAATGAGCCCTGAAACATCACCAATGGAGCTTTCTTTATAAATACCTCAGGAATGATTGCAATAATTAGCTTAAGTTAATTCCCTGAAGACCAGACTTGTGCCAACCAATGTTAGTGAATTAACTAGAATACCTAAGTTAACCTGGTGATAGCCCTCAGGTCAATGAAGAAAGATGTTGGACATGCTGATTTGCTGCATTGACTATACCTCAATTCCTTGAAACTGGAGTTTCAAGAGTTCAGATGAGCACTTTATGCAGACTGCCTATTACTGAAACCCAACTTGCATTCTTCATTGAGCAGATGATGGGCTGATATTCAAGCAGATTGACTATACTGTTCCTTCTGCTGCTTCTTGATGCAGAGCTCCCATTCTACACACTTGTTCCCAATCCCTCTGCTATATTGGTTTGTGTCTGCATTGCAGTCCAGGTTGTTTCCAGCATAAGACTAGTATTGCCACCAAACCTGTAGCTGTGCCTGTAGTGACCATCCCAATGTGACAAAGAGTACCTGTGGTAAAGCTGGGAACTGAATTACACCCTCCTAAGTTTCACACCACTCTTTTAACCAAGCCACCCTTCCTTTTCCTTGGTTTTCCCATGCTCTACAGCCGCAACCACATTAAATACAAAAGCCTCATAGTACACTTGTGAAAAACAATTTCATCTGCACTTTCTAATAATTTTCTGTGTTGCAACAGTAGTGAACAGAAGGTAAACCTCATGTGATAGTTTTGGATAGTCACACCAGGTGTATCTTAATTAGTGGAACCTTTTGAGTTGACACTGGTAAGTTGGAAATATCAAAAACTCTCTGCCCTGAAGGCTTTCACCATTTCTATTTGCAATTCTGGATAGTACCTTGGTGAGAAAGGATTCCTTGTCATGGTCAACACTTGCAGGAGCGCTGCAAGTCTGAGAACTGAAACAGTTGGAGACAGAAAGACAAAAAAAGCTTCTGAAGCTCTAAGAATAGTTACAAGGATCTGTTATCAGTGAAGGTATTTGAAAGGGAGCTGTAGCCCATATTACAAGTGGTTCAGAGTGGATCTGACTCATGTCTGCCCAGAAACCCCTGTGGCAGGATGGAGACTGAACCCAACCCTCCAAATTCCCACATCAGAGTCCACACAGCTCCCCAGCATTGCCCTCTAGACATTTGGGCTCAGTCCATGCACCCGGCTCAAGGTCACACTTGGCATTTACAACAACAGTTGTCTGGAGATTGTTAGGGAACAATAATTTTCTCTGTACATCTCTGCGTGGACACTTTTCTTTCAGAACAGCTGCTTTAGTACATTACCAGCTGTGGGTAAATCTTGGGCCAAGGTGTGAAATGGGAAAGAGGGCTCACTGATCCTTTCTTTTCCACCATGGATTTGAGCCAAATCCTGCATCTGCCACACTGACAATGAAGGACAATACCGTAGCTGAATTTAGACATTAGAGAAATTAACTATACATTGGAAAAAAACATACTTACATTTAAAGACTGTAAAGGGATGCAACAATAAGAAAGAAGGAGTTTAATAGTGGTTTAATAGTGCACTGAAAGGAGCTGCAAGTTTGAAGAGATTATAATAAATTCCCAAACAGTCTGGGGAAGCGTAATATCTTCAGCCTGAAAAGCCATTACAGCAAGGCTAAAAAAAGCAAGTTTTGATCCTAATTAAGAGAAGCTTCTTGCATGTGGTAACTCGTGTAACATCTGCATTGTTAAAGCAAGGCTAATACCTTGACAGAACTTCAAGGTACATTATTTATGGGTTTCTATAGTGTTGCCCATTGTAGTACCTAACAAACATGAAAGAGCTTAACTTTACATCATCACTGTGGGGCTGAGCATGTTTATTAACCCTATTATACAACCAAGGAAAGAGGAGGGCTAGGTAACTTCCAAGTACTCATGCAGAAAGGCAGCCCTGTCTCTGAGCTTCTCATCCAGTGGTGGAAGCAAGGCGCCAGCCCTCTTGCCTCACCACCTTCCCTCTGTGCATGAGGGTGGTGGAGACCAGGGTCTCCTTCGGCTTTCACTCTTTGTAGGAGTGATGCTGTGACCTGGTTGCATGGTGAAATCCTTTCAAATCCACCTTTGCTGCCTGCTAGCGGGAGAGACAACACCAAGGGCCACCTTGGCTCTCCTGCGAGTAGCTCCCCTGCTGGCCCAGCCTCCTCCAGCCACCCTACGGTCATGATGGGATCATATTCCTCTGTGTCTCACAGCACTGACCTACTTACTCTAGAGGAAATGTGGCTCTTTTGTTTTCCTCATATGAGATCATTGCCCCATTTTCTTTCTGGGTAAGTCAGGGAGTTGAGGTAAGAAATCCCAGCGCTGGAAAACTAACCAGGACTATTTAAAGCAGGTAGCAGGAAGGAAGGCATCAAGCATTGCAGGAAGAAGAGAAAGAAGTGATATAACTGCCTTTGCACCAGTGGCTTCTGAGCTCACCTCTGCCAAGCAAGCCATCCCCAAGAGTGCTATAAAACTGCAAATTCCCAGCAGGCTTGTGACATTCTGCTTAGTTTCTGCTGATTAAATGGGAGAGCATTGTATACAGTGGAGGAACTAAGAGAACTTACCTGCTGTCCAGGCAACTTCTGTCCTGTTTCTCTGCTGGAAAATGAGGAAGGGGGGAAAATGTCATGACCTTGTGGAAGATGGGATGATTGCCCACAGTGAAAGGATGTGACTTATGAGATCTGCAGATGACTGCCAACAATTTCAGTGTCTTTCAGTGTCTTTCAGTGTCTGCGAAGCCCTGCCACTCTTCAGTGACCCTGTTGCTTCCTATTTGAAGAAGTCTATGTTACAGCTAGAGTGCCATTCCTGGAATGGAAACCTTTCAGGTTCCATATTAAAAAGGAAAATCTTGTTGTGATCTTCCAAAATATCATTTGCTTTTGTTCTATCACTCCAAGTTAGTACTGAATCTTATATAGTCCCCACTGAGGATTTCTTCATTCCTTTGCCCAGCTCTTGCCCAGTCTCTCCTTTACCCTGCTGGATACAGTTCTGGGAGGTTCAGAGTGCCCTTGATATAATAGAGACATGCAGGAGACAACATAACTGTGGCTTAAGACACCAGAGTTGGGCTCTTGAGAACTTTGCAAGTAAGGTCTCAGGAACATCATGGCAGGGATGCAGCCTGGTAAACCACCACCGTGCATACAAGACTGAGAAAATTACAGAATCACAGAATGTTATGAGGTTGGAAGGGGCCTCTGGAGATCATCTAGTCTACCCCCCTGCCAAATTTGCCAAGTCAGATGCCGAACCCTCTCCAAAAGGGTTCTGAAGTGAATGAGACATGGCTGCACCACCCCTGGGTCCAAGCTGGGGTGTTTCTGCAATGAAGTCCACTCACGTTTCTGAAATCAGGACTAACTTGAACAGTCACCCTGGCTTGTCTGCGCACAGTGATGCCAACGTGGTATCAGCAGAGCTTCCTCCTTTCCCAGGCCAGGCTGGTAATTTAAATGGGAAATGTCGTGAATCACGGTGCCTGAAATGCTTCGTCCATCTTCTGCAGGTCTTGGGGCAGATCACACAGGTCCACAGTCTGTATGTTTAGGAAATAAAAAGCGGACACCAATCCCCACCTGTGGGCACCTGAGCAAAAAATATTGAGCCTCAAGAAGTGCTGAGCAACCTCCTTCAATGGAGGAAACATGGTTTCAGCTGACTAACTGTAAGCACTCAACTAGTCTTTGCTTCTCCTCCTGTGTGCTCATCTGCAAAATGGGGATCATTATAGGTGACTCTCTCTCCAGGTATTTGGAAGCTAATTTAGTTAATGCTTGTCAAGCACTTTAAGGTCTTCAGATGAAAGGAGCCGCAGATAGGCAAAGCATTGCTATTACTATTAATTATTTCTATTGTGCAAGTAGACATGAAAGCAGCAAGGGTGATGATTACTCGCTTCCTTTACAAGGGTCAAGACACAGTGCAAATACACAGACAGGGACCCTCCCTGCCCTGCAGGGCTCCTAATCTCACCAGCCAGATAAACCAGACAAAGAGCTAGGAAAGGAACACAACCCAAAGTACTGCGTGTAGTGACTTACCACACACACGGGGTTTCTTGCAACCGCTGCTTTTTGGAAGTGCCTGTTAGACAAAAAGCACAATATCATTATTCTGGGGTATTTAAAAATCACATCAGACTCTCAAAAAGGAAATGTTTTTTAAAAAGATAGTAAATGCTAACTCTCCTTATTTGGCCTCTGATTTTTGAGCAGTTTTGAACTTGTTGTCTACAGCCATGAGGATTGAAAATATCACACTCCCTTAAACAAAAGTCAAAATTCTCAAAGAACAAGATTGAAGTATTTGGATATGTAAGACAAATTCCTGGCAGTTACAGGCTGCTGTCAATCAGCAGGAAGGAGATGAGTGTGGGCTTGGTGGCAGCTCATCCCTCTTCCCTCCCAGGCGCCCAGTTAGTCTCTCACAATTAATTTTCGTTCTTCCCAGCGTGCCAGGGGCTGGGTGCACACCACAGAGGAGTTTACATGCAGTGATGAGATGCTCTGCAGTAATTTGTACCTTTATCTAATGCCTGACTAGACAGGTAGATGGATAGAAGAGTGAAAAAACCAAGTGGCTCCCAGCCAGATGTTGAAACCTCTTACGCGTGGCTGTAGAAGGGCTGGCACTGGTTTAGAAGAGGGGGTGGAAAGCATAACCACGACCAGAAGTGTAGCGGGACTGGGATGCTCTAGAATGAGATGTGCTGATCTGAGCCATTCCACCTTTACTTCAGAGCATGAAGAGTGGCAGAGGCAGACTCTGGGCCAGGAAGTACCAGGGCGGCCCAGCAGTCTGGCATCTGCATCACTCACCAGCTGCAGAGACTATTTCAGCACATCTGTGGAAGGAGGTTGTAGCTGGATCTGCAATGTCCTGGGTGAATCTAGCAACTGCCGAACCTTCCTCTGACTGCTGTATGAATCCATGCTGTTTTCTTGTTTGCTTTTCCCAAGAAAAAGCATGGAGATCATTTAATATCAGCTGGAGAACAGACCTGGGACATCAGCTAGGTGTTTTGCTGACCTTATGGTGATACGAGGATGTCAGATGCAAGCAGTTATAAAACTACTAAACTATCCTTAAAAGAATCCCAGTCTCTTTCAAAAAGCAATTTTTGCACAGATGGGGCAGCAGTGTTTCTGGCACATCATGGGGAAGTGCATCCTTATCTCATAATAGCAATATACAATACTACAAGTATGCTAAGGATATCAAAAGTTGGTTTAAAACACTGAACCAGCTGTCTTCCACACGCTGCTTTAGCTTTCCAGGTCTGCATTTCATCATTAGCTCTCACCAAGCTCCCTCTAATGGCCACAGACACCGTGTCTCATTGCCTCCCTGTGCCACTGGCCAAGCAAGAGACAGGCACAAAGCCCCAGCGTTGCACAGGGCGAGACGTGCCTACCAGAGGAGGCCCTCCAGGTTTTTATTTTTTTAATGTATGTGGGTTCATCTCTCACCTAGTTCTTTTATGATCCTGTCTCCACCCAGAATCTTCCCTCTTAACACTTCTCTGGGTTCTTTCCTTCTCCCCAGCCTCTGGAGACCTGCCGTATTCAGAGTTTCTGCACGTCCTGCCCTTAGCTCAATTTAAGCCCACACCCTAATATAAAGAATGGATTACACCACCAAGGAGTGACAGCAGCAGCACATGCCAGATGGTTTACTTGTCTTTTTAAGTTTGGCTTTTTGATGTGTTCTTCATGCCAGCTGCAGAGGAGCTGTGGAATCAAGCCAGCTCTGCTACAGGTATCAGGGATCAAACCCCATGGCAGGAGAGTGGCATCACAGCCAACACGACCATGGTGCTTGGCCAAGGGCAGTACAGCTGCCCCCAAGCCACTTTAGCACTGGGTTGTTATCCCTCTCTGATGTATTTCAGTCCTTCACAGAGCCACACAATCACAGAGCAGCTGAGGTTGGAAGGGACTTTTGGATGTCATCTGGTTCAACCCCCCTAGTCAAGCAAAGCAACCTGGAGGAGGCTGCCCAGGACCATACCCAGAAGGCTTTTGAGTATTTCCAAGGATGGAGATAACATATCTCCAACTATGGAGATACATATGGGCAAGCGGAGACAGACAAGTCACATATTTTCAGAAAGGACTTTTAATTACTTCTCCTTTCGATACCTAATTTTAGACAACATATAAAAATGCCTACAGTCCACCTTCCTCAACATCCCCTCACCCTCAAAAAAACATTGAAATTGCCTTCCAGTGGGCATAAGGGCAGAAAAGTATAAATAGTTTGTAGATGGAGATTGCTTCATTTCTGGGAAAATTTTGTGATGTGGTTATCTGTGCAAGCAGAGAATCATTTTCAGAAGCCCAAGCAGTGCTAAGAAATGTCCAAAGACACTGCCCACTTTGGGAAATGTTGTCCTAATTGCCTTGGGCCCTTCTGCTATACAGAATCACAGAATATCAGGGATTGGAAGGGACCTTGAAAGATCATCTAGTCCAATCCCCCTGCCAGAGCAGGAACACCCAGATCAGGTCACACAGGAACACCTCGAAGTGGGCTTTGAATGTCTCCAGAGAAGGAGACTCCACAATCTCTCTGGGCAGCCGGTTCCAGTGCTCTGTTACCCTCACTGTGAAAAAGTTTTTCCCTCATATTTAAGTGGAACCTCTTGTGTTCCAACTTGTACCCAATAAGATATACTACATAAGGTATGTGGAAATTTAAAATACTATTTTGTCCTATAGTGGGCCAAAACTAATAATTTCATAATCAGCAAGGGCATGGATTGTCCTTTCTTCAACCAGCCAACACCAGCTGGAAAAAGTAGACAGACCTCAGAATCTGAAGACCAACTGCATTTCTAAAGGTTTATCCAATTTTTCCATATATATCAGTTTCTCCAATACAGGCAAAGTAAGTAGTAACCACTTGAACCAGCAAGAGGAATTCTGTCCATAAACCTGGCCTCATGTCCATGTTTGGAACATGACAGCTACACACACACAACTAGTATTGATTTTCCTTCTTGTTTTGTTTTGTTTTTCTTTTGGCACAGAACCAGATAGGGATGGTTGATGGGAGGACGGTCCCCCTTGCAATAACAAAAACACCTAATGATCACTTCTAACCTCTTGGCTGTTGCCCTCCTCTTTCAGTCTGGTCAGAGTCGCTGTTCCAGGTGCCTCAGCCTCCCACAGGAGTTTTTAATCTCTCGCAGATTACCCCGGCCAAGCCACAATTCTTTCAGTCTGACCAGAAACATGACCCTGGACTTAAGAAACCTTCCCTCCTGACAACGTCAAGCAGTCCAAAAATATACAATGAACATTTTTTATCTAAACACACACTTCTTCACTATATTCCAAATATTTATTCTTCATTTCTGAAGGCTTCCCGGAGGAGACAGGGCAGTTCTGGGCAAGTTAGGAAGGGAGGAGAAGGATCACCAGAAGAAGTAATATTTCTCCCATTTGGTCAGGCAAACAGGGGCATTTTCCAGTGGGTACTGCTTTTCGCTCCTAATTCACCTGTACCCTGAGCACATACTTGGACAAATCCCAGTGACAAAACACAGGGATGAGAAATGCCTTTCAGCCAAAATCAGAAAGAAGTCTTGCATGAAACCAGAAAAATGAAAGCACAAACCTCTAATTATTTTAATATTGGATAGTGACAGTGTTGTTCTGTGTTAGAGCACAAACAACCCTTGGCCACAGGTCATGGTTCATTGCCACTTTAGAAAACACTGAGGCTGGCACAGTGCTCTCCATGGATAAAACACTCATGTAATTAAATAAAATGAGCTTTCGATAAATCAGATGTACATACACACATGCAAGCAAGCAGTGGGAAATACTTTGCTGGATGGGCAGAGCTTGCTGGGTGTTGTTTGGGCATCATTCCCTCTCATCCTAGAAGGTGCTTCTGCAGAGCACTTCGCTGAGCAAACCCAGAGTGCCCCAAGCTCACAGAGTCACTGAGAAGCACGGGGTTTATTCCCAAAGGACTGTCTCTCTCTGGTGTCATTTGTGTCCCCAGAGACAATGATGTCCGCACCACCATCAGAGGGCAAAACTGCTCAGCAAAGACTCTGGATGTCATCTCAGGAAGGAGAGAGAGCCTAAATGTGTAGGAGAGGGAGTTGGGAATATAAAGGAGATACAAGGGAAAAGGAAGAAGGGAAAAAATGTCAGAAAAATCAGCAAAATAGAAGATTCTTCCATGTGATGTTTAAGCTGTTGTTCCTGTGAACTGCACATCCAGAACAAGTTGTGTTAGGACCACATATGTGTGTGGTGCTATGAAGTTAATATACTTCCAAAGAGCGCGTAGAACCTGTTTCAAACTTGATCCATAACAACTTCCATTTCACCACTTCATACTCATATATATTCTTAATATAAGCACCAAAACCCGCACCACTCAATTATTTGATGTCATTTATTGTCATAACCTCTTATCCGATTCAAGACTTGAGCCTTTTTTCATTGAGCCACCCCTCATCCTGCTCCATGCTCTCGTTATGCATCAGCTCTTTACTAGCTGCGTTTTTGTGGGTCTGGGATACTCTGGATAAAGGAAAACCTGAATAATATTGGTACTGCCATTTCCACCTTGCTATTTCTACCTTAACAGGGCATACGCATGCTCCTGGGTACCAGCAGGCATGTTAACTTGGGTACCAGCTTCAAGAGCAGGGAGAGCCAGCTGTGGGGCAGTTTTTCTGCAACATCCAAGCTCATGAACCTTCTCAGAGTGAGCTCATTTCAGAAAAAACACTCTTAACAGCAGTTTTCTTCCTGATGTTTGTTTGGGAAAACCAGCTCACATTGAAGAAAACATTAACAGCACACAACGAAGTGTCACAGGAAACAGCAGCAACAGATAATTTTTTTTCATGGTGCCAAAGTGGAATAAATTAAATTGAGTGAAGTATCATTGTGTACCTGGAGTCAAGCTTCGACTTCCGAGAAACCACTTAATATTTGTACTGGAATAAACAAGAGTAGAGCTGCCTGGCACCTTTTTTATGCAGGATATCAACAGCAAAAAGGGCATTTTCTCATTAGCACACTGCCACTGCACTCCTAATGGGATAGATCTATTAATAGAGTAAGTGGGCAGTCAGATATGCCCTTCAAAAACCTGCACAGGGATGTAATTCTTCAGTTTCTAGCTCACACATTGCAACACCCAGAGAAATTTCAGGGATGGAATGGTTTTCACTTCTAGTGAGATGAACAGGATTCTTCACGTATTAACATTTCCTCTCTTGGTACCCATGCTACTCCATATAACTGGAAAATTAATAAAGAGTTTATGGCTAAAAGGATAGAAATAAAAGGAGGAGCAGATTTGATGTACAGTAAGTCAATATAATCTGGAGGAATTGATCAGTGGAACACAAAATGCTTTCATTGCCTTCAAAGTCAATATTGCAGGGGGAAAAATAGATTTTCACAATCGTATACACTCAGCTTAGCCGCTAAACACTTCACAGACAAAACTGAGTTTTTCTAGGTGTTTTAGAGCTTGTGGGTTTTTTTCATTTCCTCAGGATGAGTCTATCACTTCAGAAAAACAGGTAGGAATCAGGCTCTCTGGAGTTCATACAGATTTTTATTATGCTCTTCTTTTTAGCACCCCTTCTGTACCCCACAATAAGCAGAATTTAGTTCAGATCTCATCAAAGACTGAATATAATCTCTACTCAGTAATGAGTAAATCTGAGTGTATTCTTGAATCACTCAGAGAATTGTGTTTAATACAGCTTACTAGTATTCTGGTTCTATGTAATGGCTAGAAGTGCTATTCAACCCATGGAGCGAAAAATGTTGTGCAGAGATGAAAATGTGCCCCAAACTGCTTAAAATCAATGTAGTATCAAAAAAAAAAAAACAAACAAAACAAAAAAAAACTAAACAAAACAAACAAACAAAAAAACCCCAAAAAAAACAAAAACCCAAAGACAACAGATTGCTGTAGGCAAATGGCAAAGCACAAAACTCATGCAATATCGGTTCTGCTAATCCTGCACTTGTTTGAAAAACTATTAAGCCTTCAGTGGACAATAGCACTGAGAAGTATTTGAAATTAAGAAACACAATCAAGTCTAAGTACCAAATCTAGATACTAAATGAAAAGTGATAGATGAAGTATGATAGTTTGGGATAGGGTTTGGAAGGTGAAGAGGAGAAACTTTAAAAGGTTGGTAAAAGATTGTATAGTACTGGGGACACAATACAGATGAGAAACTACAGAGCTGAACCTTGCACATCACTCTGAAGGGCTTTGTGCTGGGAAAAACAGAATAAAAATCAAGTCTGGTGAGCCCAAATTAGAGTGTTAGCTATGTGAGGATGAGAAAGGTGGAAACTTAGAGGTACCATAGAGTGAGTCTAGAAAAACTCCAAGAAACCAGAATATGAAATTTTGGTGTAGGGTTCACTTTAATATCATTGGGAAGTTTCATTATTTGCATCTTAAGTCTCTACATAATCTGTCAGGTTCCCACCCCCAGGTGCTCCAGGTGTGAATCCAAATTGCTGATTGTCTTCAAGTTGTTCTAAATTTAATTCTTTAAATGCCACTAGACCTTGTGTCTCCATGATCTATGAAGATTGACTGAGATTTATTTTGTTCCTTTTCATTGGAGTTCAGGCAGCACCACATAAAACATGTCAAAATCCTGTTGCCACTGATGTCAGTTGAAGTTTGGGGCATTTGGTCCTGTAGGTTCAGCTTAGTTTCCTTCCTTTTTGCCGTTTGTACTGTAATTAAGTTTATTTGCCTGACTTCACTCTGTAGGCATTTGTAAGATTATCACTCGCTGTGAATCAGTGATGAAGACAACCTTCCTCTGACACTGGTGGTATTAAATGTGAAACCTGGGGACTGAAGTCCCAGGCTTTGCCCCTGTGCTTTTGCAGCCACCCTGCCACCACTGGTAGTCCTCATGGATGGGATTAATCTGACAACAGATGCCAACGTTTAGTTTTGAACGAGTGTTGAGATTCTTTCACTGTTAATGGTTTATTGTAACCCTGCAGTAGCTCCTAAAATAGATCTGGTGGTTTCTTTTCCTTTAAAGTGCCTGTTTCTCTCAGTAGGAATAAAGACAGTTTAGGCTGGCATCTAGCTCATGGACATCTAAAGGCATGTGAGATGAATTCCACCCTTTACAGGCAATCTTTCATAGTGAAAAATTTTCTCCAAAGATGAGAATGAAGATGAGAGACAGTGAGGCTGAGAGTGGAATATTTTGCATCTTTGCTTTCACTCACATATCCCTTTCATTGATGTTTTTGTGATCAAGTCACCTTTCCACCCGCATGTTGAAAACAAGGCAATGGCAGGTGCCTGCCAGAGGGCACGTGTTTTCAGTTGAAGAGAGAGCTAGCATATTCCCAGCATGAGTGAGACCAAACCTAACCTGCCAAGTAACATATATATTTATGTGTTTCAGTGTTTGGACATATTGTAAGTTATTACTATCATATTTTCTACAAAAGAAAATGGCTACATCCCTCTTTCCTCAGTATGAATCTTCTCATAGTTTAATTTTAACATTTCTACAGACACTTTGGTGTCTTTTTCATTTCTTTGGCCATTCCTAGTGTCTCTTCTACCTTTTTCTTCTCCTTTGTCAATACGAATCTTCAGTTTCCCTTCCATATTCCCACTCTCTGCTCCTTGTTTCCTCACCTGATCACACCTCTCTGTTCTCTTTATCCTTCCTCCTTTCCCCTTCCTTTCCCAGTCTTATTGAGAACTTTCTTTCCTTCCCTTCCCATCCCCATTTTCCCAGCAGCACATTTTGGAGAGAAGCCAGTGCCAAATTTTAACAGGCACAAGTCCGTTGTGCGGATGGTAACTCCACACTAATGGCCAGACTTTGCTGTCACCACCACTTCAGGCTTCAGCCACATTTTCTGCCACACGCCCCTTGTTCCTCTTTGCACACTTGCACCCCTGCCATCTCCTGCCTTTCCTCTTCTGCCAAAGTGTGCATGGCTGAAATGGTCACAGCAGTAAAAATGTCTCCGCTGCTCTGAACCGTGTGTCCCGGAGGGCCAAGGCATTGACCACTGGAACACTGCCTTAAAATAATCAATAACACCGGGTGACACGCCAACCTCGTGCTGGCCAACCAGGGATAACTTGGGGTATTTCCTCATTCTCCAAAGAGAAACAGCTATTTGTTAATAGAGGCTGTTGCCCAAAATCCTCGCTGTGCCTACCTCAGACCGCCACGCTCCAGGAGAGAGGAGCTGGGAAGCCTGAAGCTGGTTGTGGGGAGCTCTGGAGCCTGAAGGCCATCTTAGCCCTGTGTAGAAGGTAAGCAAAAGTATTTACATGCTTCCCTCAGCATTAAAAAACAAAACTTTCTAAAATCCTAGTTAAAAATGAGAAGCTTGCTCTAGCCACCTTGCTTAACAAAGCTGTAGAAAGTGCTTTTGTTTGCTGAATTAATAAAGTGTTTTGAGTGCTTCTGGCAATCCAGAGTGTTTTCCTAAGCCATAATAACACAGGCAGATCCTCTGATGTACACAGGTAGCAAAGCGGCATTGATTTTGGTGGTAGAGACTCTCACTAGGTCTGGTGATTGATGTTTAGGTAAGTTCTTCTTGCAGTTTGAAGTGGTATTAAGATAGGTCAGAGAGAAAGGGCTGTAAACCCCTGTTCTTCCAGCCAAAGCAGCGTCATGTTGCTTCGCACCGGGTGAGAACTGGGCCCTGCGGCTATGTACGAAAGATGCAGAGGAGAATTTATAACTCGCCTAAAAGACTTAGCTTTTACAGAAGGAGGCCAGGCTGTGCCTGTGCTTGTTTGTTTCTCTCTGGGGAGGGGAAGTAGGTGAGGCTGAGCAAACACATAGAAAAGTAAAAGCTGGAATGAGTCAGGAAAGCGGATAGGCAAGAATCAGGTTAAAACAATAGCAAATACATTGGGTATTTGAGAGAAAGATGGGTGCAACATCCAATATTATTCCTATTTCCCTCCCCTTCCTCCCCGCTTCATCTTTCATTTGCACAGTGTCCGCCTGCTTAGATTTTTATCTCTTTGAGCTGAGGCTTTTTTTTTCCCACAGGCTTGCAAAATGCCCTGCCCAATTTTGAGCACTATATAAACAATAGGTAATGACCATAAACCAAAAAGCATCTCTGTTAAAAATGTTCCCTTCTGGAATAGTTTAATGCCAGTTAACTTGTTTTAAAGCTGAATTAAAAAGCATAATGTAATTGTAAAATGCTCAGAAGAAAAGCCGTATAAGCACAGTGCTCTTATTAAATTCATAGTAGCAGAGAACAATGCAAATTTTTTTTGCTATAGAAATGCAAACTCAGAAGAAGTCTCTGGCAGTCTCAGCTACTTCACAGCAATATATGGAATCCCATAAAGTCTTTATGCTTTCCCTCTCAGTTACAGAGGTCTGAGGACATTGATCATGCCTTACCTCACCTCTTCACCATCTTTGTTCTGTCAGTGAAGGTGGTCTCAACCTGTCTCTGGCTTTCTCAATTATCTCCATACTGTCTTTCAGCTGGACTTTTTTGCTTGGGAACCCAACCTTGATTGATTTCTGCACTCTTAGTCTGCTTAATACCTTCTCAACACCAACTTCTGTCACAAAACTTTCAGGATTAGCCAATGCACATGACTAAATTGAGGGACATTTCACTCTTTATTGCCTCGGTTATTACAAAAACTATTTGCACGTAGCAAGCGTAGGCATGCACGCGTGCATGGTTCTATGTGTGCGTGTGTAACATGGGGGTGTGTATTGAAATGGTGTGCCCAGATCATGTTCCTCCTCTTACATTTTGTACCTTGCTCACAGGACAGCAAAGCCATCTTTGTCATAAACTGTCAGTTTTCTCCAAGGACAGAAAACCCCCTATTGATATTTTACATTTTTATGTGCTTGAAAGCCTTGAGCTGGAGTAAAGCTATGATAAAACATCATGAAGAAGTTGTGATCAGTTTGTGCCATAAAGTTAATGGCAGTGTGAATGTTTAATAATCTCTGAATTTCAATAGTCTGAAATTTCCCACCTGACGTGGAGAACTATCTGTGGATCCACTTTTGTACTGATCAGCCTTTTCTCTTTGTCTATAGATCACAGTGTGGGTGCAGTATGAGCTGAGGTGGTTCAGTTTGGTGAAGAAGCATCTAATAGCAGCCTACAACAAACTAGGAAGGGAGTGACAGAAGCGATGGAGTGGTGGGAGAGGGTATAATGAGGAGCACCACTCAGATTTACAGTTTGCGAGATTCAGGTTGGACATGAGGAAAGACATTTTCACTAAGGGGTTGGGGCAGCCCTGCAACAGGTCACCTAGAAAGGTAGTGGTAGCTCCACCCTTGGTGGTTTTCAAAGCTCAGCTACACAAAGCCATGGCTGAGACAGAGACATAGTGTTGATGGTAGCTCTGCTTTCAGCAGAGGGTTGGACGGGAGACCAGTAGAGATCCCTTTCAACTAGTGCTTTTGTGTTGATTCTTTGTTTATAAAGATTATTCTTTGATTTTAAAAGAAGGACTTGACCACTGTGAAATATTAAACTGATGGTTTATACATTACGGTCGACCTCTGAAATGAGGTGGGATGGCTTTGTGACCTGCCCTTAGCAAATAGCCACAATGTTAGACACCCTTGCAGTTTCTTGGATATTTTAAGGTGGGTTCCAAACAGCCCCATAACTCACAGTCTTGTCTACCCTGATCTGCAGGATAAGCACATCATAGGAAACAGTAATTTAGGTTTCTCAAATTATTGCTGACAATGTATTTTTGACCAAAACAGAGAAAATGCAGCTGGTGGGGGCCCTGGTGAGGCTCCCCCATATGCCCCAGCACAAAGCCAAGGCTAAATGTTTCTATGTCATTCCTGGCAGTCGTGTCATGCTCTTCTAGACCTTCAGTGCAGAAGATTTCAAAGCAGTTTCCCAAGACAGTGGTTCCAGACAACCCAGTGCACCTACCTCCCCTTCCACCCAAGGCCTTAACCTCCCCATTAAGTCTGCCAGCCTGGGTATCAGTTTGTGTGGCCACAGTTTTGTTACTGATGTTCCCAATAGGCAGACAATTGTCTATTAGCAACTAAACTGAAACTCCCTGTTCATTTCATACCAATACATGTTTAGTCTTAGCAGTTTTAAATACATTCAATTAAACATTCCAGTTTTTAATAATTCCATTTTAAATAAAGAGTCTGAAAGGAACAGTCTCTGTAGAACAGGATTATCCACGTAAGCCTTAATTGGAACATTTCTTGCTTCAAAACTGATTCTTCTTTCATTAAAGAAGAAAACTGCTGAAATCCATGTTCCCTGCACTGTAATAACCCAAATCTGCTTTCCTCAGCAGAGAGCTACCATGTGCACAGGGAAGTGTTCAAAGTGCATTGGGATCACCCTGTTCCCACTGGCAGCCTGCGCCATCATCTCCAACATCCTCCTGTACTTCCCCAATGGACAAGTTCTGCAGCTCAGTGAGATAACTGATCTGGTCTGGTTTTTCCATGGCATTCTGGGAGCTGGGATATTGGTAAGAGAAAAGCATCGCTACTGTTTTGTGTTGTTCTGTTCTAAATTCGGGGCTAAGAAAATCTCTGATAACAAAAAAAAAATCATAGAGATGTGTTTTGCATAAATATGTGAGCTGCTTAACTGCGAAGTTGGGTATGGGGCTGAGAAAGTGCTTTCAAGACTGAAAAAAACCCTAATCACAGGAATGTAAGGTATTCCTGAGATAAATACCAGGACTGCAAGTCAGAAGGAAGCAATAGGACTGAATTCTCACTGTGGAGAAGGGTGACATGGTTGTTCATCCTCCATGAGTCAAAGCAAAGCTGAGGTCCTCAGCTCAGCTGGAGGTGGTGAGTTTTCCTATTGTCTGGACCCCCTTGTTACTCCTCTAACTGATCTTACGTTCACATAATTCACAACAGACACTAAGGGCAAAACAAACATGTTTCAGTAGGTGTTCATTAGAGACCCAGCCAACACTCAGTGAATGTGGAGCTGCAAATGGCTTAAATCCCAAATGCCCCCTGTGTTCCCACACACCCACCTAACACCCTTCAGGTTTGATCTGGTTTACATGTGCTCTTCTATAATCAGTTTTTCGTTCCACCACTCAGGAAAGATCACTTTTATGTGAATATGTGTAACGGACCATGTTTGGGAATACTGATCTCTCCAGTTTATTAGAAAGCCTGATCCTTTCACGCTCTTCCAATTATCCACCCAAGTGCAGCTAAAAAGCCAAGCGAGTAATACAAATATGACAAGAACTGGCTATTACGCAGCCCAGGCAGATAGATGATAAACTGGCACAGACCTGGCTACCTAAGCTTCAAAAAAAAAAAAAAAAAAAGAATGTTTAAAAGTAATTAACTTAGAAAAAAGCAAATCCATTCACAGTCAGGCTATGATGCAGCTACCACTTAAGTCTACGGGAAAGCTACAATGGATGTGGTTCAGACTCATATTTCCCAAAGCAGAAACATGGTATAAGATCATTCAATAAATTGTTCTCCACCAGCAGCTTGCCTGCTGCTTCTTCCAGCTACCACTTGGGCCTATTACTCATGCTGAGCTTGAACGTAAGCGTAAGTTTGTGGAAGGAAGCCTAAAGGAAGAAGCGGAACTACATGAGAGACCTGTGGAAAATTCATATCACTGCAAGCCCAGGAGTCATTGGCGTTCAATGAAAGGAAAGGCAGATGTTAGGCATGAGAGCGTCACAGGCTCATTGAAAACATGCCTTCTTTTAAGGCTTCCACACAGACTTGCCTGTGGCCAGCACCATGTACATCAAAAATGAGAACAGCAAGCGAGGTGGGGGGAGGAAAAATTTGCGTTGACCTTCAAAACACAGCATTAGGAGTAATTATTAATGCACAAACAATGCTGTTGAATTGTATGTGTTTTCCAGAAAACAGCACGACAAATGCCCACAGGTGAAGAGAAGGGGAAAGAAATCATTATCATCAGCTCTATTTTCCAGGTGCTGGAAGCATGGAAAAATTAAAATTGGCTTCTAGGTCTCCTAAAGAGCTAAATAAGGGGAAGAATTTCCCATGACTGGAGCTTGGTCTGTATCCTGACTCCACAGTGAGGAGTGTGCAATGTGTTCCCCTGTGCACCTAGCATTTCCCCAAAGGAAAAACAGGGAAGTTATGTCAACAGGTTGCCCAATCCTGGAGAATCTCCCTGTAACCACGACAGAGTCTCCAAAGCCGGGACTGGGTGGGGAAAGAAATTTCATTACAGTCTGCCCTGGCTCTGTGAAAATCTATCTCCACCTGGGAACATCATCTGTAGACTGATACCTAGACCATTAGGGTAATCTTTGGCTGAGCTGCCAGACACACCCTTTCCTCCTCTGGTCCTTCTCAAATGGAAATTTAAATGACATGAAAACTTCTCCATTTCCTTATTTCAAAAGTTCAGGGTGTAAAGGGAGGAAGACCAGCTCCATGTGTCATAGTAATGTCTTTCCTGATGGAAACCCTGCGTGTAACACTGGGAAATGCCTGACCAAGGCATGGCTCACACACAGCTCTCATTTTACTGACAATAGCCAAATATAGCAAATTCTTTTTTTCCCGCCAAAAGGCGGGTGTTTATAATGAGGCACTGCAAAAAAAGAAAGCTGCCAAGCAAACCCTTCATCCTGAGCCAGGCTAATAAACGACCCAAAGGTGTTTGCAACTTAGATGGGAAACCTCCAAAGAAGAAAGACAGCCCTAGAGGAAAGGGAGTTGACTTGATGGGTAGAGGTATTAGCTCTCCTCCTGAGTGCCAGACAGTGGCATGGGGGCTGAGGCTGGTTCGGTGACCACCTGTGATTACTTAAGAGCTGACTTCTTTCCAGTAAGAGGAATGTGTTTTTACCCTTCAGGAACTACACCTGCAGACCTTCTAGTTATGGTCCAGTGAGCACTGCAGGTGCTGAAACTGCCTCTTGGGTGTGCATAAAATGCAGCAGAGGGCTGCTTTGAAAAATACTTTGAAAAATGTTTAGGGGTCTGCAAATTGAAGCAGGTTTCATAACCCTGTCTTACCCAGTGTAACGAAGATATTCACACTATACACATGAATTCCCCTGTCTTCGTTCACCGTGGACATTCTGCTCTTTCTGCCCTACGTGGGACAATCTCTCTCCAACATCTAGTCAGGCTTTTTTTACAGCTTTTACTTTTGTTTGGTTAAAGGGTTATCCTTTTCTCATTACTTTTATGGGGACCATTTCGTGTTTTCTCAAATGCCCATTTTCTTGCATTGGTCTTTGAGATGCCTACACCTGCAGTGCTGGGCAGAGGCAAGGCATCAGGAGTGCTCTGGCTGCACAGGTAGACCCACAAAAGCTTTCTTGCCTTCTAGCTACCAAACTAAATCTCCAGAGTGCCTCTGTAAAATGCCATTATATCCTGAGACACAGATGGTTACTAACATCATTTTATCAGTCCTGCTCCACCTGGTAATTACCATGCAGAAGCTGATGTGAAATGGGAGTTCCCCATTGAATGAAGTCCATTTTGTAGATTTTCCAGAAGCTTGGAACAAAGAGGCAGTCAGATGTATTTCAGGAAGTTTAAGACTGATTTCCTAATTATAATCTAGAGCAGGATGCTCACAAGATTTAAACTGACATAATTCTTACCCCAATGATGCATCTTTTCTGAGCAGAAATTCCATTTTCTCAAAACTGACATTTGTTCTTGATAAAAAACTGAAAATAGGCAGTATAGCTTCGGAAATCTGAATTAATTGTAGCAGAAACTTGCTAGCTAGAACTAACTGTAATCCCACACTTCTTTCTAAGTTACTCTTCAGTAAGTACCAGCATCTAAGTAAGGGTAACTCACAGAGAAGAGGCAGAAGGTGGTTTGTATTTGAGGAACATGATGTTCCATATCCTAGACTTTACAAACCATCTGAGCAGAAGTACTGTGTACCAATTCAGCCTGTGCTTTTCTCACAGGTTATTTTGCCAGCATCCATGACGTTGGGAGCAGGCGGAGCAGGATGTTGCGCCAACAGGTGTGGGGTAAGTGGATATTTATGTGTTGAAATGGCACTAAGTGATTTGCCCAATAGCTCTTAAATGGCTGCTCAGCAGGTGGAAATGTACAATGACAAACCATCACACCACCATCAATGGCCATGTCAGGGAAACGCAGAAGAGGAGCTTGATCTACAGCGTCTCTGGGCTGAAGATGAGAGCTCAGTTATCTAACAAGAATGTTACGATATTGCAGCCGCTGATATGAGGGAAATATAGTCAGGCAGGGCAGGTGCTGGAGCATTTAGCCACATCGCTGAGGACAGAGAAGGATGAAGCTACTTACTTCACATAAAGTAAAGCATGACTCCAGCTTCCCCCAGCTCAAGGCAGTCCTGAAGACTGAGGTGGCTGCCTGTTCTTTCTGCTTTCACCTGGTCCTGTTTCCTCCATACTCTTTTATGGCAATTTGCTTTTCCACAGGTTCAGCCCTGCTTACCTCTATAGGGGGAGACAGGTCTTCTACTTTGCAGGTCTGTGCTAAAAGCCTGAGTTGCTGCTGCTGGCCAGAGCTGCTTCCTGGAGGCTGGTCCACATGGAAAGCTTTGACTCATAGCATGTATTTGCCCAAGTGTTATGGACATGAGAGGTGCAAATGCAATTTTGTCTCTGTCATTCAGAGAAAGACCAGAGATATTTTTTCTCTTGATAATTAAGAATATTGAAAAACAACATGTTAGAAAAGCATCCTTATTAATCCTCCAGCCTTGGGCACAGACTTCTATGCAGCTATCACTATTAGCAAGAATAAACTGACTTAGAAATATGTTTTTAGTCTACATGCTTCCCAGAAGCAGCTTGGAATGAGGGACTCCATACAATAAAGGATGTCTCTTCTGTACTCTTCAATTAACTTTTAGTTTGATTCATGGGAAGACTCTATTTCTTCAAGTTGTTTTACTTAATTTATCATTCATAATATCAAAATAACGTTTGTCGTTGGGATGTCAGCAAGTACATCCCAAGATACATGCCATTACATTGATTTTACCAAATGCCAGATGCACCGCAAGGAGGGTTTGCTAATGATAGCCAAGTAAGCCAGTTGCAGAGCTGGGATATCAGCCTGGGCACTCTAACCCCAGCGCCTGAGCCAGCTGCCTCTCCTGATTTTGAGCAATGTAGAAAGAAATGTTTAGATAGTGAAAAACTGCTGTACTGTGGCTGTTCCCAGGCCCTGCTGAACATGGTAAGTCACGAGGGGAAAAACAGCTGAACTGAGCTCAGTACACATAACATCTCAGGTCTCCTTTCTCCATCTTCCATCGCAGCACTTAATATTATGGAGCCAAGAGTCAAACTTCCCCAAGCTGGATGGGTTCACTCCCCCAGCCCAACGATGCAGGTGGTAGCACAGTCCTGTCTGGCAGCCCCCATGCTCTTCTGCTCCTCTTCACCATCCCTTAACTGTCGGAGCCATTCCTAGCAGCACCACATGGCTGCCAGGTACTCTGTCTGCCCCTTCTCATCACTGACCAGTTACCCACAACGTTTTCTTCCTCTTCCTCATTTACTGTTACAGAGGAATACACTATACATTGTTGAGAAAGTAGTTTGATTATGTGCTATTTGATTATGAGCTGATGGCCAAGTGATAAAGCTACTCAAACCAAACTAGAGAATAGGCTCAGTGAGGACAGTATATCTTTAAAGATGTTGTCTTCTGGAACTGTGGGAATTGCCCACCGTTTCTCCTAGAACATTTCCTGGAGCAGAGTGATTTCCAAGTATGCAAAAAGATGTGAGTACTGTAAGGAGATCTGAAGGCCAATGATGTGCTTCCTCAGGAGAAGAAACTTCAGGGAAACTTTACTTTGGGATAGCAGGAGGAAAAGCACAGACATCCACAGCAGGGTTTCTCAGATGCCCTGAATATGGGCTGTATTCCCAAAGGCAAGCTATGGTGTGAATCACCAGGCACTAGAGAGCAGAAGAACCCTGGGACTGATTCAAACATACATGATAGCCATGGCTTCCCAAGGTGCCAGAGCTCCTTATGAGGTGGGTTTGGGTGGACCTGATACTCTGCCTCCACCTTTTGGTGGTTTATCCACCATATTCTACCTACTGGCAGAGAGATAGCCCATACTGGAGCTCTCAGGAGCCCATGTAATTCAAAGGCTAGTTTGGCCACCTTTCTGCTTTAAAGTCTTTAGCTACAGAATTATAATTCACTCTGAATACTCAGCATTGTTTTTCATAAGGGAAAAAAAAAAAGAACTAATACTGTTCAGAATTATTATTCAGTCAGAAAGTAACTATTTTCCTTCAGGGTAGGGGCTATGTCCTATTATATTTTCTGCAATCCCTGGTTTAATAATTTCAGACCTCATCACAGCCTTTACACTCTGCTGAAGTATCAACAACAGCAATAATAATTACTAACTTTCTCATCCTTTCATTCACCGTACTGAGTTCTCCAGTTCACAGTGATTATGTGCTGCATTGAGTAAGTTTTTTCATTAATCCATTTGAAATCATTGCCTGCAAACATACCTAGATGGCTTCATATCCCTGCGTCATGAAGTAATGATGTTGGAAAGTAACAGATTTAGAAAGCTTCCATGTCTTGCAGCTTAGATTGTACACATCTGAAAGCACCCTCTGCACTGGCACAATGAGGAAAAAAGGCTTCCCAAAATACAGCTTATATTATTGCATCAGCAAACATATGTCAGTATTTCTCTCTAAGCCCTTGTTAAGCATTACTAGTAGAACAAGAATAGCCATAGCATCCTTCTAGACAAACAAACATAGATAAGCAAAGATACCTGGATAAACAGACAGGATATTAATTCCACAACAAAACACCTCCATAGAAAGAGACAGAGAAGAAAGAAATGTGCATGAAACAAGAATCAGCACAAGCTGAGACAGGAGGAACTTGGTAACTTCACCAAAGCAGTTGATGCAAATGCTTTAAGAATGAATGCTAAAAGTTTTCATCAGCTCAACAGAGACAAACCACTTGTCTGAAAGATTAATCAGGGAAAACACTAAAAAAAAAATCAGCTAAAATGATCAGCAAAACCTTTGCAAGAGGTAGAGAACAAGCCACCACCATGAGAAACTACCTTTAACAAACTCAAGCATCCCAGCTTAGTCCTCATGTTGTAACCAAAGACACAAATGAGGAAATAAAAAATTTTAAAAAATAATTGATAAATGAAGGTGGTACAGCTAGAGAAAATGCTGAAAGGATGAGATCATGCAATAGTTAATAAAATTGTTTGATTTCCATATAATATGGGACAAGCCTCCAGAAGAGAAGATACAAAATGCCACTGTGCGCCTACAAAATGTCTAGGAGAGCCAATCTAACAGCTGCAGCAACTTCAGACTCCCCATTCGGTGGCAAGCAGTCTTTGTCTATATAATCACATGCACAGTAACGGAAATAGATGAGATGAAGCTAAACATACAGCCACCAGATTTCAAATGAGAAAATCACATGTCAAAGAATAGCCATCAAAGGTAGCACTGTATTAGTGTTAGCACTAACCACTATCATAAAATGTACAAGTAGCAAAAGACCATTTGACTCTTTCTATCATAATTGTCTTTGGGATGGCCCATACTGGTAAGCTGTGATGAAACTAATCATTTGCAAAATTCAGATCCTTCAACCAAGATGCAGAATGCACAGTTGAAGTAAATGAGAAAACAGGTGGGGAGAGGTGGTTCAGCGTAGGCAGGAGTTCCAGACAGAATATCAGTCAGTCACCATAACCTTGAGGCATGGCTGGGGATCTTATTATGGGAGACAGTGCATCAGCTACAACCCAGCACTGATTTGGTTTGGACAACATAGTAAATTACCTGCATTTTGCTGACAATGAAGCTCTGCTAAGAGGGAACTCAACCAACACGCAGATAAAGACAAAAAGAGTGTCCAGCTTCGCAAAAAAAAAAGACAGTTATTAATCAGTTATGATTAAATAAATCTCATGAGAAATCACAGCAACTTTAACTCAAGGATTGCTTTAGAGGTGAAAGGACACACAAAATGAGTCATTTCACACACTGACAGCATGCAAGGTTGTACAGAAAACAGTAAAGTCATCTGATGGCAAGTTGGAAACTGCATTGACCAGCTTGGACATGTTTAGATCGTGAATAGTTTTCAAGATTATGTCACAAGTCTGCAATGTGCATGGTGGGTATTGCCACCTGACCCTGTAGTACAGCACTCTGCAGAGCAACTGGCATCAGAGGAAGGTTTCTACCTTCCTTGTGGGCTATTAGAGTTCACTGGTATTTGCTGGCAACAGGAAAATGTGAGGCCTGAGGTATTTGGCTTCAGACCCAAGTCACGGATGGGAGTGTTTCCTGTGTGCTTCCTCAGCCATGCTTCTGCTCTGACTCCAGGGCAGTCTTGCTGCCTTGCCCCTAGTCCAGGTCTTCCCCTGGCTCTTGTAGTCTGCTCCAGAGTTCCTTCTCTCTTCTTCTTGGAAGAATTGTGAACAACCAGACAGGGACTCTTAACAGCACTAGTGGGAAGTCTGTCCCAGATACTCCACCAGCAGCTCCATCCTGAGACTGTTGTTTTTATATAGAAACAGCAACCAGATACATCCCATCCATTAATAGAAAACTACCCCAAAACATAGTAAAGTTAGCATTTCTGTGGGAGTGGCCAATGTAAAACGTACAGGTGCATTAATTATAATTCAAAGTCACCACCAGTTTGTTGCCACATACACCACAATTAGATTTCTCAATGCAAGCAGTAGTAACCACACGTCAAACCTGTTGCAAAATTAAGGAAAGCAGCAATAAGAAAGGCTCTTTTGCATTCCTCACAATTAGCAAAAACAACTAATGCATCTTTTGTTGCTTTCATACCTGTTTTGGTAGTTACTTGCTAGTTTCTGTTGGTACAAGGGCTGAGAAAGGTGCTCTTGGTGAAGAGTTGGAAATGCTGAGGCACATGATATGGACCATATCAAGCCAGTACTGGCTTCATACTGTCTTCTTGGAAGAAGACCCTCCAGATTTTTCATAATTGATGGGTCAAATATAAATCTAGGATAGCCACAGCAGTTAGAAAAAGTAAATTTGTTAACGTTTCCACAAATATTATACTATTATTATAAGTTTCAGCATATAGTAAGAAACAGATAAATATAATTCCTTCCCATTCAGTGTAAGATTTTCATGCTACTCAAGCCTCCATGCATGTGATGTTGAAGGTCTCTTCCTTTCCAGATGCTGCTGTCGGTGGTCCTGTCTGTGATGGGATTCGCAGGAGGAGCATATTGTGCTGTCATCTCCTCACTAGGGTTGATTGGGGGCCCTCTGTGTGACACAGGTGATGGAGAATACCTCTACCCTTTCAGGAATGACACTCTGGAGTAAGTATGACTTACAGGCTTCTCTAACTTTGCTTTCCCTATCTACCCCCACCTTCTCTCATCTTTTCATAGCAAATTTGGAATTTTCCAAAGTGAACTGATGGTTCACCCTGACTACACCTAAATTCACATCCCTCTGAGTAGCATGTTCCAGCTGGTCATCCCTGTGACCAAAGAATCATCTTTGGGAAAACTTCCTGTGCATCTTCCATTGTGCTTGTCAGCAGCCCCTTGTGCAAGTTGCATGGTGCTTTCAAAAGGCTGCTGAGCTGTGACTCCAACTGGAGTCAAAAGGAAGTGTTTGGTAGCTATGCCACATTAACCTGTAAAATCATCATGAATCTACCTAGTTTTGAAGAGCAAACCAAAAGTCTTCTCTGGATCTTTAAAGTTAACTTTGGCAACCATGCTCTTCAAGCCACAGCTAGAGACCATAGATGGGCTGAAACCACAGCAGGGATGGAGAATACAGAGACACATTTTTAAACCATTAGGGACCTTTTCCTTTAGTTATTGGCAGGGCCATAAAACAAAAGGGAGGTTCTTGTGCATGCAATAAAGAACAGATGCTCTCTTCCCTAGTCATCACTTCATGTCCCTGCACTCCAGGGAGTTCTGAAGAGAATTGCCAATTTTTACCAATTATAGTAGAATATGAGACTCACTTTACATTGTGCAAACAAGTTCAGAAAATGTAATATAGAAAGCATTCTTGATTTTTTTTTCCCAATTACTTCTTTCTGTCACAGAGACAATTATTTGTTCAACCAGACAACATGGAACATTTGCAAAGAACCTGAAAACATCGTCCTATGGAATATTGTCCTCTTCTCTATTCTTCTGGCCGTTGGTGTGATTGAAGCTATTCTGTGTTTTATTCAAGTAATCAGTGGACTTACTGGCTTCATATGTGGCACATGTATGAGGAAAAGAAAGGTTGGTATGCAGTAGAAGATATTAGGGTGCTTTACATTCCTACCACTTTTAATTTTTTTCGGACTCTGGTAATGGCAGATAATGAGGGAGATGCACACAACTCCTGAACAAGCTCCTCTGGGGAGCTGAGGCTGCACAAAGGCATTTGTACACTGTCTCTCTCTCTCTCCCTTGTGCTGTAGGCAGGGGTAGCTCTATTCTCAGATGCTTCAAAACAGCAGAGCAATGTGATGTATTGATGTACTCAGTTACACGGCTGTTTTCCTATTCAAGAAGCCTTTTTCATAAGCATCCGTAAGTGAGAGAGATGAGAAGTAGAGATGCTTTTAATTGGACAACAGTAGTAAAAGATGTCATTTTACAAAATTGAAGAAAACCTCTTTCAATTTCTTTATCAATCACCACTGATTCCTTTTCATTGTTTATTTTTATTTTACAAGATTCTTTCAGTAATTCTGGTATCCTCTTGGAATATTAATTTATCATCTTTCATTCATTGCCTTTCAGACAAATATTTCTGGAATGTGAATGACCTACAGAGAACGCCAGCACAAGCCCCGAGCTGCCAATTCACATACAATAAGGATAGTGCTCTGCGCTGTATTTACAGGGGGGACAACAAAGAAAACCCAAAATGTTCAAGAGTTTCATAGGAGAAAAATGAATATTGTACAAAGAAGTCAGGGTGATAAAGAGCTAGATCATTTAGATCCGAGACTCCAAATTTTTGTCTCTCTGAATATACCTGCTAAATCTCAGGTACTGGCAAAAAAACTGATCTGCCTGGTCCTGACTGCTGAACTGGTGCATAAACACAACAGTCCCCAGATAAAAGCTCACTGCTTTCCCTGTTGTGTATATGGGAAACTGAACCATTGTTAATGTACAGAGTTCATAGAACCATAGAATCCTTTGGGTTGGAAGCGACCTTAAAGATCATGGAGTTCCAACCCCATTGGCAGGGATACCTCCCACTAGACCAGGGTGCTCGAAGCCTCATCCAGCCTGGCCTTTAACAATTCCAGGGATGGGGCATCCACAGTTGATCAGCTTCATGAAGCAGGCACTCTCTAGATGGATGCAAATAACCTCCTGTCCCCAGCAAATCCCACCACGAGCTCACCTGTCTTCCTGCTTACTGGGCATTTCCAGATTTAAGTTAGAATGCCCAGAGAATACATCAAATGGCATTTGCAGCACTACAGAGGCAACTTGAACCACATGGTTTGCAGCCTCCTTCAGTCACCCTGGAGCCAAATCCCCTTGTGCCCATCTGATAGCTTGCTGTCATGTGTGACAAAGTTCAGTGCACCTCTAAACCAGTTCTTCAGGGGCATATGAGAGATGTGGTAGCCCTGGAAGGGCATTTGGGTCAATATGGACAGTAGGGTTTGGAGCAAGAGTTTAGAATTGTCCAGTTTAACTGGACAGTGAAGAACCTCACCACCAATTTTGCCCTCACGAGACTGCATAGGAATTTCACTAATTTCCAGGCAGTTCTGTAGGGCTGTTCTTGAATAGATCACATGGGCAAAGTAATTAACTGGTAAAGATAAACATTAAATCGATAAAGGTAGTAATTATGTGCAGCTTGGTAACAAATAAGAGATACAATCTGAAAAGGCAACAAATTGCATCAGTCTTAGTGTTACAGCAACAGTAATCCCAACCAGGAACTGCGCAATTCTCATCATCACTCAAGATCAAGCCCTTGATGCTAAAGTCCATGACTGGCAAATTTTAGAAACCCCATCATTTCAGTGACTCCCTCAAAGGTTAATTCTTGGACATGCCACTGAGTCAGCCAAACTGTAAGATGATCTTTATCCACCCTGAACACATGTATGCAGTTATGAGAAGCTGAATATATCTAAAGCTCTTGGAGTCTATTTTTCAAAGAGAGACATTTATGTTCCCTCAGCCAAAAGTTGTTCTTATTTCTGCATTGTAGCCTGAGAGCAAGTTATTTGAAGGCAATCATTGCAGACACATACGGCTGTTTGTGCTGTCCTCTAATGCAGCACACAGACCTCTTTAGGCAAAATGGGGAAGAAAATGTCAGGTGGGCCAGGAAAAGGAGTACATGTACACTTCTTGGAGCATAGCTTCACCCTTAAAAGCAGGAAATTTGCCCCATAAAACTTAAAAGTACCTTCCCTAAAAAAAGCTTAAAATGTGTTGACATTTGCAATCAGAACTAGGTGCATCCAAACCTGCCAGGTGGCTTAAAAACAACAGAGGGATTCACCCTCTGTTATCAGCAGTGAAGGATGAACACTGCTATCACATAAGGCAGACACCAAAATAAAGCCAATTGTTTAAAAAAAAAAGGGTCAAGGAGGCAGCTAGAAGTAAGGATATTTGGCATGTAGTCAAAGAGAGACTCCATCAGCAGAGGGGTTCTATGAGCTCTTCACGGTCCCTAAATATCAGCCCGGCCCTCATCCTTTAGTTTTGTCTCCCTGATTCTCATCTTTGTGATAAAGGCAGTTTGGGCTGTTCCATCACTGGGAGAAGGAGAGGCCCCCACTGGCACACACCACCTCCAGCACGGGAAGTAAAAGCACAGTTCCTGCTGCCATCTGCTTGCTCCAAGCTGTCCTGCCCTGGGGATGCTTAGTGTCATGTCTCTGTGTTTATGAGGACACCCTCTGTTCTGCCAAATGAGCAATCATTGACCTCACTGATATATGTAAATATTAAATATTGTTATTCTGAAGTTGTTTTCTGGCTTGATTTGAGTGACCTAAAGGATTTGTGACTTCAAAGTAGCTCCAGCAGGAAGAGACATGGAATAACACAGAAAGTACAGTTAAATTGTCTAACATGAACCACCAGAAAGGAGTCCGTTATGGTGTAGGCATCAAGCTACATAGTCCATAGAGAAAAGTAGCCTCCCCTCAACCCACCATGAGAAAGGAGTCCAAGGCAGGCAAAAGGCATTGCCTCTCTCAGCCAGATTCAGTTGTCCACCCTATACAGGAGCATCTGGTGCCATCTGAAGTGCAGGAAAGCACCCTGCTCAGCCCCCATATGCCACTCCAGGCATCAAGAGTCTCCCACGTGTCCTGTGTCACAGCTGAGAGCCACTCACAGATGTCTAGAGACAAAAGTATCTCAGCTGGATCTAGCAACACAGACGTGGGTGACCAAAGAAAACACCCGTCTCTTGCAAACACAAGGATGTTAAAAATTCATTTAGCTAAGATACATAAAGGTGGCTAAAATTAGGTGAAACCATTTCAGATCATGGCTTTTCGGATCCCCCAAATTGCCCTCTAGATGAGTCAAAGCCTGACCTCTCAGAAGTGTCACCAGAGCCTTCTCCAGGGGCAAGATGACACATTGCAACAGGGGCAGCACCTTACACCAAGTGTTGTGGGGAGGCCAGCAAACTCCGACTTTTCTAGTGGGCAAGGCTTCAAAAGAAAATGCCTACATAATGCTAATAATAATAATAATTTTGGACAGAGAGTTGGCTTGACTAAAGGTAAAATACCATGTTTCAGAACTGGGATTACTGCAGTAATTTTAAGGGCGTTTGGGGTTTTTTTCCAAAATGGAAAGAATTATTTCAGGGGAATCTCCTAACAAAGGAGAAGAGGCATTTTGTCTCTGAAGTGCTTTACATAGACATGAAAAAATTAGTAAAACTAAGGAACACATAACATTCTTCTAGATATTTCTTATATATATGTAACCTTCTATATATTCTTAATCTTTTATCTCTATTAATCTTCTATCTCTATTTATCTTCTATCTATCTACCTACTTACTTACCTACCTATCAGTCTGCCTTCTCTATATCTGTCAGTCTTAAATAACTAACGGTCAAAAACTCACATCATAATGAGTGAGAAATAACACAATCATAATGACAAAATATTTGTTTGATTTTTATACTTGATACTCACTGTGCAGTCTCACCACGCAGGCTCTCACACAAGGAGCAAAAATGTGCTACTTTCTCATTGAATTATCCCTCTCTCTTCTGCATTTGAAACTTTTGCAGGATATCAGCTACATGCAAATGTTGGTTGGAAGAGAAAAAATTGTTCCTGGGGTTGGCTTAGGATAGGAGTAAAACTTTAGACCCAGGACGCCATCTGAAAAATTGTAAATGTTTGGCGACCAATAGCCCAGCATTTCAGCTGCTGGGATCAAGGACACGATTCAAATACCTGGGCTGGAAACCACAGACTAGTTCATACCATCTCATTTCAAGAGGAACTGTCAGATCATTTTGATGCAAATAGCTCAGATGCCTCAGGCCTCAGAGCTTGGTTTTTCTTGGCGCACAGAGCAAAGCAAACCAGTGAAAGGTTGGTCCCCACAGACCTCTCTGTGCCACGATCTCTGCTCTACTATCCCATCCCCACCCCTGCATCTCTCCTCCCAGGGAGCTCCTCACAGGCAGCCACTTCTTTGCAAAAATCTTTAAAAAAATTCCCATAGAAAATTAAAAAAAAAAAACCAAATCCAATCCACAAGCAAACAAACAAACAAAAAAACTTTCCAGATTTTCAGGGTAGTTTATTTCATTTGCTACATACTACCAGCTTTTTGGGCTAGTCCCTTTCCAGAGGAGTGACAGGGGACAGCCATCCTTCAGAAACTCCCTTCCCTATGGGACCTGTCTCACCCCACAGTGTCCCTTTCCTCCTGAGCCCATAAAGCTCATCATCATAGCACATTTAATGCAGGAAGGCAGGACAAGGGCTTTATCTTAGTCACAAAGATGTTTTGTTCATCTTTATTTCTTCCTGTTGGGTAGCTTCAAAGCTGAGTAGCTGTAAGTGCTCACTATGGTGAAGATAATTTCCACCATAAATAGAAAACTTCCCTGGTACACAGCACTCCTTATTTTCTTCCAGGCACCCCTCTATTTTTATCAGCCACCCATGTAAGAGTCTGTTTCCTCAAGGTCAAGTGATACAGGAGACAGTAAGAGGTCCCCTGAGTGTCCCCCACGTAGATGCTCAGAACCATTGGAACGATACCAGAATGTCCTGGCTGCTGCTCCAGAAGGGCATGTATCTCCCACAGGGGATATGTAACATCCGTTTGCCCATGTGGACATCTCAGAGGCTTTAGAGCATCTCAGTCGGCACCTCTCAATGTGAGCAGCCAAATCAAGCCCTGAAACATCTGCTGGTACAGTGAGACTGCTCTTAAAAGCAGCCCTGCACCCAGCATACTGAGATCTGCCTTTGCTCTGTCCTGCCTCACAGGATCTAAAATAGGTCAGTGAATCACATCCTAAAATCACATATTTCTCCCTACATGTTAGGCAGGAAGCCTGGAGTGAGTAGTGCAGCAGCTGATATCCAAAGCTGCAGTCCTCCATTGTGAGCAGGAAGCCCACCTCAGACATTCCTCCCTTAATGAGATTTCTTTTGGGGGGTAATATAGATGTTTTGATGAGAGTCACCTAGTAGCAAAAGAGCACAACAACAGATTCAGTGAGGAATTCTTCTTGTACAATCCTTCTGCCAAGCACAGTATATCAGCAAAACCACTACAGTTTCAGATGAACTATCTAACACAGTTTTTCCCTGAGTGTCCTTCATCCCATCGTGTAAAGATTTCACTTACATTTCGTCCTGCCACATCTGTCCTCCACCCTTCTGTGTCTTTAAATGAAATTTCCAGCAGAGTCAGACTTTCTGTGCAGATGTCAGAGAACAAATTCAAAATCTTGCTTCAGAGATATTGAATTTAGCTGACCCTCACATGAAGGATGTAACACCAGATATTTCCTCCCAATAATGTCTAGCTGCAGGGTGGGCTGAGACCCTGGTCATGTGCACCTTCAGCAATGTGCACCTTCAACCCCACTCTGTTCCTGCCTCAGAAACATGATGCAAAACATTTTTGCATAGAAAGAAAAGTGTGTGTCTGTATGTAAATAGTGTTTTAAAGGATATTGAAACATCCTATTTTGAGCAAAGACAGCCCAGAGAAACCAGTGTCTCCATTGCCACTGACAGCTGCAGTTTCAATGACCTTATGCAATTAAAGTGGAAGGGAGTGTTTCTAATTACCACCCAGAAAATGTGTTTTAAAATTGTACAGTGGCCCTTTTGTACATACATATTGGGTCAAAGTAAAAACCCCTCTCTCACTCAAAATAATATTTGAATATAAATATAAAGGAATATTTCTTCTAAGGCAGGATAAATCGTCATGTGTCTGTCAGGCTTCATCTTTTTTAATTTTCACTTTTTTTAAAATACTCCTCATAGAGACTTCCTAACAGATCACTGCAAAAGTTAACAAAAACCGTATTATCCCTTGTACAGAGAGGTATCACAGAAAACATGACATTCCAGCACTTCTCCCCTCTTCTTCCCACATCCATCACCCATGTGTACATGGGTTCCTACTGTGTCCTGCCCATGGGACATGCTCAGCCTGTGTCACCACCATTTCCATGCACAGCTATTCCTAGCTGTCTGCAGGAGGTCACACACTGCAGAAAAACTCCCNTTCTCTTCTCCAGGCTGAACACCCCCAGCTCTCTTGGCCTGCCTTCACAGGAGAGGTGCTCCATCCCTCTGATCGTCTTCATGGATTTGAGCTTTCAAACTCCTGGTCAGAGTACATCTATGATGAAGAAATCTGTGATTTCCACATGGAAAGGGGCTACCCAGATGAACAAAGTATGCAGGGAAGCCAAACAAGTGCCCTAAATAGGGCTTTTTTAACATCATACCTAGACAGATGAACAAGATTTAGAAGGCAACTAAAAATATATTGGTGTGGTAACTCTATAATAAATGTAACCAACTTAATTTTTTAATGCCTACATGAACTTTTCTCAGAATTAAGTCTCTTTAAAGAGAGTTTCACAAAGTAGTTGAAGAAAAGTCTGTGTCTTTCCTGTAGTTTTGTTGCAGATTGTAAGATCACCCTGCTCTCCTGCCTGCTTCCAGCAGCAAAGTGCCAATGCGTTTGCTTTGAAAATCAGTACAGCTCCTTCAGTTGGTCAGTGATAAATCTACTTTCACAGTTATTTTGATAACTATTGTGGGTTTAGTTCCATCAACTTTAAACAGACAAATTCTTGTCCCTATCTTCTGCGTTAGCCTTGTGCCTAGAACCTAGAGAAATACAAATTATTTTCATAGCATTGCTTATTAGACAAAATATAACATCTCCCCTCCTCTAAGCCAAGATAGTATTACCCCTCACGTCACTGCTCTGTTGCTCCTGTCAACACTATTTCCTACCCTCTTAAGCTCTTCTCCCCAGAAAAATAAGATTGGATATCTTCTGAAGAAGGGGAAAGACTGAAGAATTGCTAGTACTCCTCCAAAAACAGAGATTCTGCATTCATTTCTCAAGACTTTTAGGTTTATGGCTCTGTTTCATACTGCATCTTTCCTTGCGAAGTACAGTAAACCAACACTTAGCAATTTCTTTACAAGGCAGCATTATTTTTTATAATATTTTTTCTATTTTTTTACAATTGTGGAGTCAACCAAAGAGTATTATTGTCAGCCCGTTCTTCCTCCCTACTATATATTGAGCAACATACAATGGCTCTAAATATACCAGGCTTAATATCTTTGAGCGTGTTTTTTACCTTAACTTTAGCTACTGGAATATGGGCTTCTCGGAAAAGCAAAAAGGACCAGCAGAACAGAAACCCAACTGAAATGGCCATGGTTGGAGGCAGGAATATAAATGTTTTCATTGGATTGTTTACTGCAACAGGTAAGTTTTCTTAAAACATATGCATTACGTAGAGCGGGGGGAGTTTTCTTTCAAAGCAGGTGAACTCCTTTAATGTCAGGGCAGATTTTACCTAAGTGTGGCTTTAAAGGAGTATGGTTACATGAATCATTTTGGGATGGATTCTTCCAAACCTCTTCACACTGAGTAGAACCTAATGTTTATGTAGATTCTTTTAAATTAAAGAGATTAATTTAAGAGTTTAGTTAAGAGTTAAAGAGTTTAATTTAAGAGTGACTGAAGAATATGACACTTTTCATTAAGGAGGACTGTGGTCTTAATCTTGAACCAGTTTCTGTTATCCAGCATAACAGAAGAATTTTACTTCTGGAACAATCCAGTTCTGTGTGGAAGAAATTGCTGCTCATGGACAGCATTGAGCTCTCCCCTAAAGAGGAAATGTTTCCCCACTGACTGCTGCCCTCTGCTTCTTTTTTCTCTCCTTGCTGCCTGGCATTATCTGAAATTTGCTTCCCTGCCCAGTATTTTTGGGAAGACTTCCCCACAGAATCACAGAATGATTCTGTGACACTTCCCCATGTGGTGCGTGCCTGGCTATACCTGCTTGTAGTTTTCTGTTCTGACTGCAATGCCTGCTTGCATTTCTCTTCCTAACATTTATTTTCTTTTTCCTAGTGCAAATGATGCTCATGAAGTCTATCAGTCGATCAGTCAATCAGCAGAATAACAAAGATAAATCTGTTTGCTCTAGAAAGAGCCTTCTGCTTAGAGAAATAAAGGAGTAAATTGCTTCTAAATGTCTAAACACTGAGCTTTTCCATGCACAAACAGATATTCATTCTTGAAGCTGGCGATGAGATTTAGGTGAGATTTTTAGACTTTAGAGTGAGATGCCAATACTGTTACTTGTACTCAGCAGCACATCTCATTATGAGAGAAAACTCTGTAAAGAAAATAGAATTGTGTTTAAATATTTGTATGGGAAAAAGGTTTACAAGTTCTCGGTGTGTGCTACAAAACTAGCTGAAAATATGTACATTCTTACATTCTTACAATTCTTACATTTCCATCTTTCATGTTTACAGCCACCTGGGTTGGAGGAGCATATATCAATGGCACAGCTGAAATAGTCTACCTGCCTTCAAAAGGACTACTGTGGGTCCAGGCACCTGTGGGATTTGCCTTGTCCCTTGTTATTGGTAAATAATTCATGTAAACAGAACACATAAGCTTTAAAAAAAAAATAAATCATATGACTATACTAAGATGCATGAGAGTATAGGGTACATTTTAGAGGTGCTTTTGTTTCTTCATTTTCCAGTAAATCCAGAATAAGCATTTATAATGCTATCCTCTAAACTGAAACATAATAAATTGGGGTAGCTTGGAGTGCAGAGTTTTGCCTGCTTGGAGCAATTTATAAGACAAAAATCTTACCTGAGAACTTTAGAAGCATGTGGCTATGTGCATACTGCTTTCTTACCATCATCTCTTATTCAGACTGTTAGACTGTTGGTATTGTTTTATTTTTTTCTTCTCAATTTTTCCACTAAAATGCATTCATCTGAGTAGTGGGAATTGACACTCAGGATGAATGTGTAGCATATCCAGTTTATTCCACTTTACAACTGGTCACTGCTTTGTTTAAGCTAAGCTAAGTTGGCTATAGTAAGTAAGCTATACCTAAGTTGCCATTTCAAACTCCAAGCATTATTGGACTCATGCTGAGGTTCGCCTGTCTTGCCAAGTCCAAATTTTCTTCCAGTCCACAGGGAGTTATACCATAACTCTCTAGGTACACGGAGTGATTAAAGCAAGGAGACCTGTGCAGACCTCGCACAGGACTTTCTAAAAGAACAATAACTTTTATTCTCAAGTGAGAGAAAAGATTCCAACTGACATGAATATGAATCAGGCTTGGAAATATACTGCCAGCATTTCTTATGTGAGTAATTCTTACTAATGAAACTGAGGAGTACAGGTCTGATCCTGCAATCTTTACTCAGGTCAGTAGTGCCCAGACAAGCAATCCTGTTGACTTCAGGGTTAGGCACAATATGTATTTCTTTGGTTTTAATGAGATGGCTGCACGTCTGAAGTCTAATATTTAGATGAAGATGAGTGGGACTCAGTTGAATGTGCAGATTAAAACAATACGGTTCTGGGAAAAGACAACGAAGCCACCAAAATGAAAATGTAACCAGAAAAGGAACATATATCAACATGTTGCATCACATGATCAAGGACAGAAGTTCCTCTCTTTTTTAGCCAGATATGGGTCTCCAATGTCTCACTCTGCCTACTGACATTTTTCATGAGAAACCTTTCAGAAAACTTTGTATCTCAGGTTGGTAGGTCATTGGAGATGGAGAGGAGACTATATGTGTGTGTTCTCTGAGCTGAGTTCCTGTTACAGTCACGCAGGTATCTCAGGCCATGTGGAGTGCCCTAGGGGGTCCTATCTGGCCTCCAGTAGTCATTCCAGAATGATGCAGATCTGCCAAAAGTGGAGGGTCATATCTGTTAGCTGTAAGTAGATGTCCTTTATAATCTGGGACCTCTCAGATGGATGAAACCCTACATTTAGGCAGCTGAATTGTGGCCCAAGTGTCTGGCCCACACATCATTCTGTAGGGTCCATTATGTACAAATTCCACACTCACTGTACAAGTCTGGTACACAAATGCCATTGTATTCTTACTTTTTTTTTTCCTGGAATAGAATACATACAAAATTCTATCACAATGTCATTACTTCTGATAGGTGGTTTCTTCTTTGTAAATCCAATGAGATCCAAGAATTATGTGACAGTGATGGATCCCCTCCAAGAAGCTTATGGGAACGTGATGGGAAGCTTACTCTTCATTCCACCACTGCTAGGAGAGGTGTTCTGGTTTGCAGCTATCCTGGCGTCCCTGGGTAAATATCTACTTTGTTGTTATATACATGGCACAACTATTATAGTACAATACACATTTAGGAATTGTGCTGGACTAAGTGGAAAGTTGTGCTCCGTGTCTCCATTTGCGAGAGGAACACAAGCGGAACAAGAAGAACAATGAGAAATTCATTTCTGGAAAGTATGTTTTTAGGTTTAAAAGAAATGGCAGTAGCATATATTCATGATGTTATAATAGAGAGGTCTAGCAATATGAGTTGGTACCTTCATCTTGCCTGTGGAAGAGCAAATGTAAAAAGGCAAAGAGCCTTGGCAAAGGCCATTCAACAAGGTAGCAGCAGTAGCAGAAAGGGAACAAGGGCCCTCCTGAGTCCTCACTCTGCTCACTTTCTGTAGACCACTTTTCTCATACAGCGTGGTGTGCTGGCATCAAGGGAATAACATATCCTTTTTAACTCTGTGTTCTGCACATACAAAATCTTGTCTTAAATCACTTGACCACTGTCCTTGCCTGCAGGAGCAACAATGAAGGTCATCTTGGATATTGGAGGCTCTTTGGCTATCATCATCTCAGCATGTACTGTCATTCTCTACACTCTACTGGGAGGTCTCTACTCTGTTGCATACACGGATGTCATCCAGCTGGTTTTCATTACCCTCAGCCTGGCAAGTCCTGTGCATTTTTTTTTTTCATTTCCTAGCTAATGGACAAAATCCTGTTCTTCTTTTCAGTATGTCTCAGACCAGAAATAGCTCCACCAATAGAGGTCCTCACCCTACAGTGCCTCTTCAGGAAAATAGGTCTCCTGAAACGCCTTACAGTCCTTATGCATTTCAGATAGTGATCGCACAAGGTATTGGCCTTGCTAGGTGAGCACAGCTGCTCACAAGTAAGGTCTGCAGAACTTGGCCAGAGCAATCTTGGCTGAAAAAAAAGAGAGAACTGTCGACTGATGGCATCAATTGACCTGAGTTGCAGAATCATTTTCTTGGTGATGTCATGAACCAGAAATGAGTAGATTTGGAATAAGGAAAGGGAAAGGAAGAAAGGAAGACTCTAAGTCTGGGTTTATTTTTATGTAACTTTATGTTCTACATGTACCTTAATTTCAATATCTGAACAGATTTTCCAGAACAAGTACCCTAGGGAAATTATTAACTGTTTCTGTTTCTACTCTAGTGGATCTGTATCCCTTTTGCCCTGGTGAACTCTGCAACGGAAAGTATTTATTACACTGCAACTCATCAATCTTACCAAGACCCTTGGATTGGGAAGATAGAAAAACAATATCTTGGAAGGTGGCTGGATGACTTCTTCTTCCTGGTATGGAGTATTTCTTGGACAAGTGATTATGAGAAGGGATTGTGCAGGGACTTTCTCTCTGGGAAACTAATGGGTTCTTCCATCCAGAAGCCCTATGTTGCACAGTTGGCTGGGATAGGATGATGTGTAAAACCTTCTCTCAGCCACTTGGCAGCACATTGAATGGACTGGGGAGATCCAGGGTTCAACTGTGGGAAGAAAAGAAGCAGTAGGGATGCTCCATCCTTTACCCACATGAAGAAATGTACCTCTTGAGTAAGACCATCCATGCAATTAGTTCTACTCCTGGCACTAAATGAGAATTTTCCTGCCATTTGAGAGGTTGGTCTTGCAGCCTCAATGGCAAGTTTTTAACGTAATTATGTAGAATTCCACTGTGAAACAATATTAAAATGATACAACTGCAGGTCATCAGTAAGCATTGGGCCATTGGTTCCACTGCACAACTCAACTTTTGAGCTACCAATACAGACAAGTTGATGTGTGTGCTCTCAGCAGGCTGGTAATAGGGACACAAAGAAGCTTGAGCCTGTTTGGTGAGGGCAGAATCTTCAGATTGTATGTGATTAAATGTGTCTGCTAAAAAAAAGTGAAAATGGTGAATTTCTTTTTAATTTTGGATTATACTCTAGCTAAATTTTGGTAGATTTTTACAAAAGTTCCATTCCTGAAAAGCTTCTCTTTTCCTCTGTGCCTGTTTTGCTATGCCAAGCAACCCATTTTTAACCTGTTTTATTTAGCTTTCTCAACCTGACAAACCATTAGACTGTTTTCATCAAAATTTCACATCCATCACAATGAAAACAAAAGAAAAGGACATCTTCAACCACAGCAAATAGCATCCTTAATAGTTAAAGTTGTGCAAAGTTTATGCATTTGAAGTGAGAGGTGCTTACTTTAAGACAATAAAGATCATCATCCATCCATCCTGATCTACAGCAGCCAGCAGCCTAGTGGGTACCACTGGTAACATCTGAATGTTTCAGGTGCTTGGGAGCATCCCGTGGCAAACTTACTTCCAGAGAGTGCTCTCCGCTGCCTCACCAGGACAGGCAAGGCTAATCTCCTACCTCTCTGGACTGGGGTGCTTTGTAATGGCCATCCCCTCTGTGCTCATTGGTGCAATTGCAGCATCAACAGGTAAAACTAAACTCTTTGTCTCTGAATAATTAACACAGTTTTGTGAAAGATTATTAAAATGGCACCCAAAGAAGTCCTGATTTAGACTTCCATTTACCTAGCCTTATGTTCCTAAAAGCCCTCAGCAGAAGACCTGGCCACCAAGCCAAAAGCCTGTACCAGAAATGTGGAGCGTTGAGGTACAGTGTATAACTACCTAGAGATATTTAAGCAGCCAGACCCAAGACCTGTTTAAAGTTATTTCATTATGGTGAAATGGTTTTTTATAGTCCTTGTGGCAAGGAAAGAAGGCAGACCTTGTAAAACTCTGTATACTCCTATTTTCCAAAAAAACTTACGCCTGCTTCTGTCAATGTTAAGACCCAGTAATATTACTACAGATTGTTAATAACGTTCAGGAGAAAGTTTGCTTGAAGGAGTCAAGAAGTTGAATCCTGGAAATGTACAACCCCAGCCCAGGAGACCAATACTGTGTTGGTTTCTAGCAAGGGTTAAAAAGGAGCCAGATCACCAGAACTCGAACTCATTGATTTATCTCTCACTAGGGGCATTAGAGCAAAACTCCCTTCTCCTCAAGAGACCTTTAAGTGCCTGATTCCTGGAAACACACAAAGTACAGCTATTTCTGTAGATGTTACTGGGGAAAAGGAAAATCTAGCAAAAGCTGCCACACGGTCAGGGGAATCACAAGAGATAAAGAGAATCCAGAAAATTAATCCAAGTCCTAAAATACTGAGTGGGTCTCAGTCCTTAGCCCTGCTGTCACTGGTCCCTGCAGAAAGGCAGGTTCAAAGACAGCAGAAATGTCAGTGAAGAATTTGTTGTAACTTTTCCTTGTTCTGTTTTAAAGACTGGAACCAGACAAGCTATGGTCTTCCAAATCCGCTTGAGAGAGGGGAATCAGCAATGATACTGCCGCTTGTTTTGCACTATCTCTGCCCAGCATACATCTCCATTGCTGGTCTGGGAGCCATCGCTGCCGCCGCAATGTCTTCTGCAGACTCAGCCCTTCTCTCTGCCGGTTCCATGTTCGCTCACAATATCTACAGGAAAATCCTGAGGAAAAAGGTACTTGAATACAGCATTCAGCAGTTTTGGAGTCAGGATCGATACTTTTGTTTCAAGACTGTTTCAAATCCAGTCTGTGTGGTCTGCAATTAAAAGTGTCTGTCCTTCTGCTGCTGAACTGAGTTCTACCCCAGGTCAGTGGTGCTCACATCCTTGGTGGGGTACAAGTGCTCTTTAAAATATGACTGATATAAAATTTGGTCTAGTGGATTACTGGAAACAGCATAGACACATGACCCTTAAAATTACAGGGGGCAGCTCCAGCTCCAGGTTTGCCTGCCTTGGATGGCTGTTGGTGGCAGCAGAGAGGGCTTGGTGGGAACCAGCCCAGGGCAGGGCAGTGCTGGTACCCTGGCCAGTAAACACAGTGTCTGTAGTGTTACAATATCCTGTTTTGCAGGCTACGGAAACGGAGGTCTTATGGGCCATGAGGACCTCCATGCTGGTGTTTGGGACCATAGCTGCCGGTCTGGCTTTTCACTCCAGGTCTGTCTACGATCTCTGGTTCCTCAGTGGGGATCTGGTGTACGCTCTGCTCTTCCCCCAGCTCTGCTGCGCCCTCTTTGCTCCCAGCACCAACACCTATGGCTCGGCTGCTGGCTTCATGGTTGGTCTTCTCCTGAGGCTGCTGGCAGGAGAGCCTGCCCTCAGCATCCCTGCTGCCATCTGCTACCCAGCCTGCTCCCTGGTGAATGGGACCTACAGTCAGCTCTTCCCCTTTAAAACTTTCACCGTGCTTCTCACCTTGGGGGCAATCCTTGCTGTTTCGTACCTGGCTGTGGTTTTGTTTCAGAGAAACATCCTTCCACGCAGGTGGGATGTTTGCAATATCATGGGGGGAACCAGCACCCTCATCCCTATGCAGCAGTTGGAGAGGCAGATAGGTTCACCAATGGTTGCACTAGAAGAGAATCGTGATTAAATGTGGGGCCTCTTTGAAAGGCTGTGGTGCATTCTGCAATTAGTCTGGCACAAATAGCATTGCTTTTCCCTTTGCTTTCTCCAGTAATGAATTATTTAAAGTCTTTGTAGACTAATAAAAATGCACTCTGTTCATCCAAGGAGAATGTGTGAACTCCAAGTCTGCAGTGATTAAAAGCACGTGGTGATGGAGCATGATCTTGTGGTGGTGAACATGGGCCACCACAGGCCCTGGCAATGTTTGCTTCAGGGTGCTGCTGGTACCCCACCTGAAGGCAAGGCTCCAACATTTATGACATTCCCAAGTGACATACTTTTCTCACCACAAAGGAGACAAAATAATGATTAATAGATTGGGTATTCTTGATTTTTAAAACAGGTGAGCAAACCTGTCCCATCACAACAGCTAGAGTTATAACATAATCTCCCCTGAGGAGTACATCAGACCTACAAAAACACAGATTATTAAGTGCAGTGCAACCACCATCAGTTCTGTGCCATTCTTTGTATGCTTTACAAAGCTTTCCTTGATACCACAAAAACTTTTGCATATGCCTCTCCTCAGCTGTGGTCTCAGACCATGCAGCCAGTCTGCTGCTGTGTGGCTGAGGAGAGGACATCCCCTCTCATATGACCTGGTAAGGCAGAAGCAGATGAGCAATGTGAAGCAGCAGCCCTTAATTACTGGCTAAGAAAGTTAAGAAAGTTTTACATAGCTGGTGGTGCCTGAGAGACTCTTCCACGAGTCTTCTCCAACACACCTGGTTAAACCACTCCTGCACAGGTGTTACTCAAGCAGAACAGTGGGATGCTGTGGGACATACACCAATTGATGTGTGAGTCCACAGAGGACTGTGGTGACAGAAAGATGCTGGGAACTGATCTTAAACCTTCCTGCAGGGACACAAAACCCTGAGGGCAAGATCACAAAAATTCAAGTCACAAGGTCTGTACCGAAAAGTCCCTGGTACCTGGTTTGCATAAATTCTCAATGGGTCAGAACAAAAACCAGCTCAGCTAAGTAGCAAGTTTGGCCTCTAACCTGAAGTCTGACGGGCTGTGATCATCCCTCAGTGGGATGGGTCATTAAGAAGGGAGCTGAAATAAACATTAAGAAAGATCCTGCAGTGAGGGCTCGTGGTGGGTGTCATTTTGTGCAGTGGCTCAGCACGAGTCAGTCACAACCACCCACAAGAGCCAGCAGGAACCATGTTCCAGGCAGTCCCTTATCACCAAACATTTACAGAGCACTTGTGAGAGCTGCTGTGTGTGGAAACATCTGGCACTGTTGGAGGGAAGATATTCACTGATGGATCCAAAATACCCCATAGCAGAGCAACTCTGACAGCCAACTGAGCTACCAAGGGTGAAAACAACATGCTGCTCGGTGAATCGCTTTCAGCACATGCTGAACACCCTGCTGTGCATGCACAAGGCAAGAAACTCTGTTGGTGCCACCATGCACAGCCACAGCAAGCTCAGCGAGGAGCCACATGTCACTCTGAACTGACCCAAGGCAAGTGCAGTGGCTTGGAAGGAGGACTGGCAGTCCTAAGCTCTAGATATGGCTTTGATGACTCTGCTTCCCATGGGGAGCCATCCACCCTCTTCAAAATACCCATTCTCAGCAAATTGGAGATTCTGCTCCTCATCAGAAAAATATCACAAAACTTTTAAGCTTTGGCCTAGTGTCAGTAAACACCCGTGGACACACTTAACTTCCCATGCACAGCAGTGCTGTTGATATGTTTTGTTAAACCAAGACCAGAAATTCTTTTCTGTATCTCTAGAGATCAACATAAAATAAAACTTTGAGGACCTGTATGGCTTTCTGTGTAGAGCACACCAAAGCCGTGCACCTGCGCAAGGGCACAGACCTATGGCCCAGGGGAGAGGGAAACTCCAATGTCCTCATGTCAAGGTCAGCATCCCACTCACAGACCAGCCCGCTTAGTGGCTCTGAAAGACATGTGACTACATCTGGAAATATCTTTTCTCTGCACCACTGCACCCAACTTTTCCTGCTGTTCCCTTGCAGAGTCTTCAAGTTTGATATTAAATCATTTATGTGCTCACACACTTGGGCAGTAGAGCCACAACTTCCTGAGACAGCATCGAAGGACAGCACCTGGGGTAAGACCTTGCTGAAGAACATCACCACCACCGTCATGTCACCACCCAGCGTCACCACAGAAGACTCCCAACAACTTCAAATAGGAAAGTCTTAGTGCTGTAAGGGGTATGTGGCATACTCAGCAAAGACACTTTGGCCTTACAAAGCTTCTCTGAATTTCCTACCACTAAAACACACTCTGCTTGACGTGGAGAGATGAAAATGGCAAAGACACAATTACTGTAACTCTCCTGAATGTTTACTATTTTCCACCCTTATATGACTCCCTCCTCAGAACATACCCCAGCAAGCTTAAAAAGAAAACATACATCAAGGTCAGGTAAAGTTTTGAAAGCAGTTAGCTGCAAGTAAAATAAATATAAAAGCAATTCTAGCCTATACTTAATGACAAAATGCCTAGTTGTTCCAACCTAGCACACCCAAAGTCCTTGAGGTGTTGCCAGCATGGGGGATAATGAACCGGCTCCTATGAAATCATTCCTCTCATGGGCTACTGCCTCCAGTTCAGTATTCCTTTCTTTTCCTTGCCCCCTCTATGAAAAATTTGTTCAAGCATTGGAAGCTCCAATTTATCTCTCCACTTGTGGATTTACATCCTTTGCCCCTTAGATGTGTCCATGCTAATGATCCTGTACAGTTCACTTTTCATTAACTTTTCCCAGAGTAGACAGCTGCTACCTGTTTCTGGCATTTTTGAGGTTAATAATACCTTATCTGTCATGTCTAATTAAAAATAAATAATTAAAGAAGGAAGACCTGCCATTTGGGAAGCATTCGGTTTGCAGTGAGTTCTCAGCATCTCATCAGTTTCTCCTCAGTGATCTTGGGATGTCTGATTATACAGATGAGCAAAATAGGAACATAGCAATTCTGAAGGGAAATCTGCATCTCTTCCTCTTGTTACTTATGCTCACTTTTAGGATTTCCTAAATTTGTCCTCACTGGAATAACAGCTGGTGTCCAGCAAGGAAGCAAAGAAACACTAGCAGGTTTGCAGTGCGTTTCTAGCACTGTCATGGAGATACTTCCACATAAGCAATGAGCTGCGTGGGAGCAGGATGATCCTCTCATCATTTACACAGAAATGCCATGATATCTGGCTTTACCCTACTCGCTACACATCAGTCTTCCCTCACAGTTCTCAGACTTTACTACAATGTCTGCTGGTTGTAGTAACCATCAGCTCAACTAGCAGAGCTCTTTGATCTTCTAATAACATTTCCCTCTCCAGACCACCACTGACTTTTGTGCTTCTATAGCAAGGAAGAATTCAAAGGCATTAATCCCCTGTAACAGGACATCTATGAATCCAGAAAAATAGCCAGCTTACTCTGCTGATCCTTAAAACTTCAAGGCAATCCATCATCCCCATGGATGGGAATGCTGCTGCTGAAAAGCACAGCTCTCTGCCCTCCCAATAGGGGCCAGGATCATCTTTGTGACTGGAATTTGGGCTGTCTGGAATAATCAAAAGAAAGACAATAATGTGAACTGGAGTAAGGTTTCCATTATCAGACACAAAAGCATGAACATCTCAAATAATGTATGGCTAAAGTTTTCCTTATGTCTACTGGGAAATGTCTTTCTTCAACATTAAACAACCTCAAGAACAGTATTTTGTTCCAGTACTTTGGACAAATGGCCAAATGGTTGTTTTGTTGTTTGGGTTTCTTTAATCTTTTGGCAGGTTTCTTGAAGTAATACAGGATCTGCCTTGGCAGACGTGTCCATTTTCCTCCTCCTTTCCTCAGTTTCCCTCCACCATCTATCTTACCTGACCATGGAGGTATTACTGCACTAGTCAGACTTTGCAAATCTACCTTAGGCAGCTCGCTTGCCTCACTCATGCTTTTTTTTCCCAGTTCCTGGAAGAGGGACAGCATTTTAACTGTCCCCAAGAAGGATTTTGAGATCTTTGGAAAAAATAGTAGAACCATAGAATGGTTAGAAGAGAAAGCTCTGTTGTAAATGATGAAAACTCATTTTGCATGAGTTGAGAACTTCTGCTTATAGTTGGAGGGCAGTTTTCCTGGTCAGTTTAATTCACAGCCCCAAACAAGTGGAGGTTGTTTACTTTAGCAAGGATTTTGAAACTGCCTCTAACAAAATCCTCACAGGCAAACTGATGTACAGGTTATATAAATGGACAGTGAAGTGGACTTAAAAGTGATTGTACTGCCAGGCTCAGAAGTCTGTGATCCACAGCACAAGGTCCAGGTGGATGCCAGTTGCTAGTGGTGTACCTCAGAGTCTGATGCTGGGACCACTACTGTTTAGCATCTTTGTAAATGGCCTTAGTGTTGGGGCACAAGTGCATACTCGCAAGTTTGCAGATGATACAAAACCAGGAGGAGTGGCTGGTACAGCAGATGGGTGTGCTGTTATCCAGAGGGACCTGGACAGGCTGGAGAAATGGGCTAACAGGAACCTTGTGAAGTTTAGCAAAAGCAAGTGCAAGTTTGTTCACCTGAGGAGGGATAACCCCAGACAGAAGGATGGGCTGGAGGTCAACCAAGAGCAGCTTTGCAGAAAAGGCCTTGTGGGTACAGATTACCAGCAAGCTGACCATGAGCCAGCAATGTGCCCTTGTGACAAAATGTGCCAACAGTCTCCCGGGCTGCATTAGGCAGGGCGCTGCCAGCAAGACAAGGGAAGTGACCCTTCCTCTCTGTGCAGCCCTGGTGAGACACATCTGGAGTACTGTGCCCAGGCCTGGGTTGTCCTGTACAAGAGACACAGGGGTTTACTGGAGAGAGTCCCCTGAAGGACTATGAAGATGATTAAAGGTTTGGGACATCTTTCATATGATGAGAGGCTGAGAGAGCTGGGACTGTTCGGCCCAGAAAAGAGAAGGCTCAGGGGTATCTTATCAATGTATATAAATACCTGAAGGGCATGGAAAAGAAGACAGAACCAGACTTTTCTCAGTGATGCCCAGTCAGAGGATGAAAGGCAATGGGCACAAACTGAAACACAGCATAATCCGTAAGAAAAGTCTTTTTCACTATGAGCGTGTTCCAGTGTGTTTCACTGGACCAGGTCACTTGGAAATGTTGTGCAGTCTCTGTCCTTGAAGATATTCAAAGCCAGCTGGACAGAAGTCTGAACAACTTGGTCTCACTGACTCTGCTCTGAGCAAGGGGTTGGAATAAATAATTTCTAGACATGCCTTCCCACCTCAGTCACTCTGTGATTTTGTGATCCTGGAAGAGTGCAATGACAGTCTTGAGGCAGGATCAAGAAGTTGAACCCCTTCAGCAGCAGCATTCCTTCGGTGGCCTGGACTCGGGCTTCTTTCATATATGTTCCCTCTTTAGTCATTGGTGATAATAAGCAGTTGAATCCTAGAAAGTTTTCATTTTAACGTTATTTTATTATTGTACAATGATCTGGACTCAAAAATGTATACGATAACAGAAGTCTAGCCTAGCTGGCCACATGAAATCGTTTATGAAAACTAACAGAAGTTGGGAAAAAAAGGCCAGAAGGGTCTCGATTATTTATTTGAATATGGGTGCAATAAAGACTCTTCAAGACTTCTAGTGTCATCATGGTTTGTACATGACAACAGGAAGATTCTAAAATTGGGAAAAAGACCTTCCAGATTGAAAAAGTGGCTGTACTGGATTTTGGTCAGGTACCCTGAAGGACATGAAGAGCTTCTTGGACATTGCTTGTTCCAGGGGCTTGTTCTGGGGGCTCCATGGGGCAGGGCAATGACCCACTGGACTCAAAGGTTATGTTTATGTGACTAAATACTTCTGCATGATGGAGCAGTCCTGGGACCCTAGCCCAAGTTGTAGAGTGAATGCAATGGGGGATGTTTGAGAGTGCAAAGCCTGCTGGAATAGAAATGGAAGGCTGCAGAGATTGGAGGAACCAGATCTAGTTCAATCTCAGTTCTCTGGTGTGATCCAGAGTGAACTCTCTCCAGAAAAACACCTGAGATTTGATTTTTAATGTCAGTGGTTTCATTCCAAAAAAACACAGAGAATGCACTAACATTCATGCAAAGTGGACAGCCAGTGGCCTAGGGCCTGGGACTGAGCTGTGAGGGTAAAATATTCACAGTAAACAGACTTAAAGTAGCAAATACCAGCATGTGGGCAGCAATCTACTGTAACCTAGGCTGGCAGTATCCACTGAGATATTCTGAGGCTTCCATTGTCTTGGTTTTCCTTTACGTTTTTAGACTTCATCTCCTGTGGAGCATCTGAGATGGTATCAGACAGAAATTTCATTAAGAAACAACAACAATACAAAATCAATGCCATGTACATTAGGTGGATTAGCAACTGGCTAACTGACAGGTCTTGAAATGTAATTACAAGTAGGAAAGTAGGAAATTATCATCCAGTATCTCAATCTCTTGATTCTTGTCATTATACTATTGAACTGCACTTATCAGTGACTGAGTAGGCAATGAGGAGCAGCCCACATGGTCAGCTAGGCAAACAAACGAGATGCACTTCAGTATGGGCTATCGGAAAATTTAACGTAGATGTCTATATACAGATGAGATGAATCACAGTCTAGAACTGACTATTACCTGTGTTGTCCTGCAAGGAAGCCCCAAGTAACACTATGCATTATTACATTGAAATTTAAACTAGATAAATCATACCCAGAGCATGTTTTTCCTACTGTGATAATATCTTTTCTCTCACAATAAGGCTTATTATAAGATCCAATGCATGGAAGTCAAAACCAGACAAATTCAGACTATGAATGAGGATCAGCTTTTAACAACCATTTAAGGTCTTTAAAACCTTAGAACCATTTGCCAAGAATTGAGGTGATCTTCATCACTAAAAATGTTATAGTGAAATTGGAAGATTTATGGAATGTATCCCCTGTTTTAAGGAGGAATTCATTCAGGGAGCCCTAGGGTATGTGATGTCCAGCCCAGAGTTCAGACTGGCAAACCCCAGTGACGTTCTTTGCTTCTTCCAACCCTGACACCATGGCTGGAGATGGGCAACCAAGTATCATCCAGGTAACCACTATAGCTTTTAGCTGAATGCTGACAAATGCTCAGAGCCCTGCTCTTGCCCTTGAGATCCAACCATGGAGAAGAATTCAAGACCATAGTGTGACTTGGGAACACTTGGTATGCAACTGCAGGCTAGGACACTTGCACTGCATTGCAGAGAGGGCACGACAAGGTTTTCTTTAATACAAACATGGGATTTATTTTCTCCCAGAATTCAGCTGTGCTCATAGTTCAATAATAACAGACCCTGACTTCATTACAGAATTGGAGAGAAATGTTATGCTATGGGACTAAAGCAAAGTAAAAAGTTTGAAGACATATGACATTTGAAATTGAAATCTGGAATACAGAAATATACAGGTTAAAAATGTGCAGAAAACTCTAAATTCACAGAATTGAAAGGCCTATTAGAAAAGTAAAATATACAGAAAAAAAAGTTAAATGCTGTTTGAAGTAGATGAAGGGGCTGCCCTTAGGATGAAGCCCTTTTAATTCCACGTGTAACTACCTATGGCAGTACTCCTGTCCACTTCATCACAGTGACTCAAATCTAGGAAACACTGTACAAACTGAGGTCATGGTCTTGCTGTGGTCTCTGTATGTGAAGGTCACTGCACAATCATAGAATAATAGAACCATAGAACAGTTCAAGTTAGAAGGGACCTTAAAGACCATTCAATTCCAACTCGACTGCCATGGGCAGAGACACCTCCCACTGGAACAGGCTGCTCAAAGCCCCATCCAGCCTGGCCTTGAACACTTCCAGGGATGGGGCATCCACAACTTTCCTGGGCAACCTGGTCCAGTGTCTCACCAACCTCAGAGTAAAAAAATTCTTAATATCTAATCTAAATCTCCCATCTTTCAGTTTAAAACCTTTTCCCCTGTCCTATCATTATACTCCCTGATAAAGAGTCCATGAAGCTCCAGGAAATCTGGGGGCTTTGGACAAGGCTCTGTACTGATCAGCTGCACGCATTGCTATGTTGCCCTTTCTTGGAAGCTGAAAACAAACCCCACAGAGTGGCAAGACCACAGCTGGGAAAGGGTGCAAAACATGCAAGGGGCTACAACCTGCAACCTGTATCATAGATTTCACCATGTTAGACCTTGTGTTTAGCTTTGCAGTGGAGATAACCTTTGCCAGATTGGCACATTGCTGTTAAAACAAACAGAAAAACTTAGAGCATGATAGTTGGATATAAACTCTGGAATTTCAAGTCGTATTTCCACTGTGGAGCCCAACATTATAATACACTGGCCCTGTTGCTCTGAAGGACCTGATTCTAGGTTCTATACCTTTTTTGTAAAGCAAGCACCATGTCCCGAGAACCCTTATCCAAAAATGGTATGTGCCAGGGCTATAAAACACCCTAGGGAAAAAGGATGCTTACCTTCAAGAGGTTAATGTGATACTAAAACTTACTAAGACTCCAAATTCCTGCAGGCAGATTCTATACGGGAAAAGCCCCACTGTGCTCTGCTGAAGATGAACCCCAACCAACCCAGTTCTCCTCTCCCCCACACTACTTGTAGGGCAATACAGACACCTGGGGCTGATCCTGGTGTGCATGGCAAGAAAGGAGAATGAGGTTTCTTGAGGAAGTGGAAGAAATAGGACAGGCAGGAGAGGTAGGACAGAGACTATGTTTGCTGCTCCCCCAATTGTGCTCTTATGGGTGAGAGAATGGGTAAGTCATGTTTTTGTCCGTGAATTTTTATTTGGACTCTATCACTCTACATATCCCTCTGGTGAGAATTTCAGGTGAGGATTTTGTCACTAGATAAAACAAATGGTCTCCTTTATTCAAATCAAGTTTCAAAAACATATTAGCAAGGTAAGACAGTTTAAGTTTCATTCTCTTAAACACTGCAGCCCTGGCATGTCCTGTGAGATGTACCTTATCAAGCATTATTGTGTCCACCCAATCACATTCTTCACAAACTATTTTAGGGCCAAATGTCCACAAACTCCATATTCAGACACTCAAATTGCAGGGGTTTTAATTATTTACTCTCTAGCACCACCTAAGTGCAGCCCCAAGTAACACAAAACCATCATTTCCCTTTCAGAGCACGCCCTGAATGGTAATCTTCTAGTGTCATAGAATCATTTACGTGGTATCCTCAGGAGTGTCCTCACCAGGAGATGAAAGCTGTCACCAGGCACCATTGCCTGCCGTTTGCCAGTCAGAAATACACCTTCTCAAGTGGCTGGTGGCCTTTGGTCCCTGGCAAGGCACCTGCAGCCCATCTCAGATCACCATGTACCAGCTGCCTTCATTAGCATTGCTGAGAGGTCTTCTGCTGCCAGCAATGGTGCTGCAGCATGCTTCCACCAGCCACCTACGCACATCACACTTCTGAAAATTAGAGGCAAGGAGCAAAGGTAGTTTCCATCTCTGATATGTTTGGAGCAGTTCCTGAGTCCTCCCAAGACACAGGGTGAGGTGGGGAGCTGGGGCCAAGGCTATAATTGACATAAAGTGCTCCAGGAGGAAACCACCTATGGTGTATACGCAAGGGTCTGTGGCTGTCCTGAGTTACCCGCACTTGCTTTTGAGGGAGACAGTATAATTACACCGTAATTATTTGAAAGACAACATGCTTTTCAAATGCTTCAGCAGTCATTCTGCAGGGCTGAATGGCCTTGATTCAATTTGCTTCGGTGCTGCCTATTCCCAGCTGCCCCACAGGAGCCATGTCCAGGCATGGGAGCCAACACGGGCAGGGAGGCTGCCCACAGCGAAGAAAGTCAAGCTGGGCTCTCCAGAGAGACCCTGTGGGCAGCCCCTGCTCAGCCCTTCTGCAGACCCAGAGAGAGCCTCAGTCAGTGGTAGAAAAAGAGGGTTCTAGTTTTGGCTGCTCAGACCACATGAGGACATGGCTGTGCTGACAGGGCAGGTCACAGTAAATTCCTTGCACCGAATTGACACCAAATGAAATGGAGAGGTACTCAGGTGATCCACATAAAAAAGGGATGTTGAGACTCAGGTGTAGATATTTAAATGGTCTATTTCAAGTAGACCAGCTTAATCATGCTTAATTATTACCTTGTTTAGTTATTACTCATGCTTAGTTCTATTTAAATTCTCACTCAATCTGTACATATCACTACTTACAACTACTATTATCCTGGGACAGTGACCAAAATGGAGATGGGAGACAGGCTTAAGCACCGGGAACATCCCAAGGTTTGGGATGACAAAACCTTGTGCTATTCTGGTAATAGAGAGGAGAAAATCAAAACCTACAGGGGAAAAAAGGAAGACACAAGAGTCCCTTTGTGTATTTTCCCTTTTAAAAAATCACTTTCATTCTGCAAATAGTGGTTAGATTTACGATTTGCTTTGTGGAATTCTTCAACTGAAATTCTTCATAGCGCTAAAAATCTGAGAAAAGTACTATGGAACAGTAAAGCAGAGCTAGAGTATCTTGTGAGATGGACAGGTGATTCTTACGTGTGATAAGAGCGCCTTTTATTTTTTCTTTGTATGGTGTAACACTAACCAGGCCCTTTTCTAGATGCTGAGGTGAGGTGAAGGGTTATATGAATAACTGACTTTGTGGTGTCCTGGTCAAACTGGAACACAAATATTTTTATTTAATCAGAAACGCATTATTATTTTGCTAGTACTACTTTGTCTCTGTTTTCTTAAATTAAACTATACTTTGTTCTGTGGAATTAACATTTCAAAGTAAAAGAAATGGGCATTCAATGAAATGGGTATCCAGCTGTTTTCCCCTTCCTTTCTCCCTAGAAATGTCCACATTTGACCTGGGTCTCTCATTTCTGAGGTAAGAACTTGTACTCCTGAATTGATGAATACAAGGCAAGAGGAGAAAGACAGTACACCCTGCTCATGGGCCTGGGAAAAGAATCCCGAAAATATTCAGCAAACAAGATTCAAATTCTTGAGCAGCTTTAGATGAACCAAAACAAGTCTTTGATAATAGATTTACTTACTGGGTGATATCTGGGATTCTTTAAGCCTCTTTGATTTATAGAGCTGGACTGTAAAATCTGAGAAACAAGCTTTTGAGTGACACATATACAGCTCCCTGGGAAAGCCTGCCTGCCTGTGTCACTAGACACAGCGTCTCCAAGGTCCCCAGAGACAGGCACTAACTGTGCCATGCTGGAAATCACAACCCAGTAGTTGTCATAAAAGTGAGATGTGGATGCCACCATTGCTTTCTTTCCCTCTCCGGGAAGATCTTGATGGCAGACCTCTACCAGAAAGCCTTTGTAGCCATCTCCTACAAGATTTACTTCTAATTTTGCAGACCCTGAGTATGTTTTCATGGCTGCCACACCTGCCTTGACTGGTATCCTTCTCTGAGTCAATCTGTTTTTCTTGGTGTTGCTTGCGCAAAAATTGCAGCTAGTGTTGATAAAGAATGTCCCAATGTCACAGGCATCATCTACAGGCAGGTGCATGGAGCATGATGAACTGGACAAAGAAGGAGGAAGGAGAGCAGAGAGAGAGAAAGAACAGCTCATGAAGAGCTCAATGAATTGCAGTGGTCATATAACATGTCCTGCTACTGCAGGGCAAACCTGCAGCCACTGTTCCTGTGCTGCCTGTGCCCTGTGCTCTTGCCACACCAGCAGGAAGGGATGAAGGCAACCTCAGGGTCTGAAGAAAGCAAAGATTTTTTTCTCTATTTTGCCATAAACTTCTTAGAAATAAAGCAACTTCACAGTTCCATTTCCTGTTTAAAGAACATGGGAGTATTGCAATCTCTGTAAATACAGAAGGGCATAGAGGGCTGAGGGTATAACATCTTGAAAGGGGTTTAATGCCAAATAGCGAAAGCCTGTGTAATTTTTGACACTGAACAGTGCCTCATGGGTGAATGCAATCACCTTGCTAACCTCATTGAAAGGTGTGCTTTGACTACCTGCCATTTGATAAAAGCTATTTCCAAATATCTCCCTTCTACTAAGCATTTGCGCATCCTCAGATATGCATCTTTCAAGGTTGAATTTCACTTCATTTCATTTTTCCCTCTATTTTCCTAACCCCCAAAACCACAGACCAAAACCACAAGGAGACTCAGGCAGTCTAGATAGCATAAAATATGGAGGAATGCTGACAGGATTACCCATGGTCTCTCCTCTTACAGTTATTGATTAATCTGGGGTAAGAGAAGGGCTTTTGTACTGTGCCTCTGCCAAAAAAAAATTAGAGGGTAAAAAGAAACCACTGACAAACAAAGTGCAGATTTGGCCAGGTCCTACTTCAGATCCTGTAAAAGGCTTTTTTTCATCTTATACAGATGGCTGGGATGTTTTTCACACTGGGACCTCCCAGTGAATTTCATTTTCAGTTGCAGACGAGCAGAATAAGGTAAGCTTGGACCACTAACTTCCCATGAAAGAGGAGGGTCCAGCAGGATGTCTCCTGATTTTCTTCTATACCCGTGCCTGGGGTACATTTCTGCTCCTGGTTCAAAAGCCTGTGGCTCTTCCCTGCTCTCTGCCAGCTATTTCTCAGCTCACCATATTGACCAGAAGCATCTCAAGGCAGAGGTATGCAATCTCCGCAACCCTCTGACCCTGCAGACACAATGCCTTGCAGTCCCTGTTAACATTTCTTTGCCGAATTTTCTCCTGTGGTTTGTTGCAGGATGAAATTGCCTCTAAAGTGCTATTGCAGGTCAGGAAACTGTGAATTTTTAACTCGGGCATTTTTTCTTTTCTTTGGCAAAAGACAAGGTCAAGCATTTTGTTGACTACAAAAACACATCAAAGGAAAACGGTGAGAAAAAAAAAAAAAGAAGCAAACCCTCTGTATAAAGCATTTCAGAGTACTCATAGAGCATATTAGAGAGCAAAAGGGGCTTTCTGGCTCCTATCTGGCTGTTGCTGCAATTGTTAATGTGGTTTTGTTCCATTATTAATGACACCAGAAAGAGAAATCAGGCCTTCCAGACAAACTTGAGAGACTCTCAGACGGCAAAGAGAAGGGAGGGAAAAAAAACCCTTTAAAATAATGGAAATAAGCAAAGGGAAGGGGAAGAGAAACCTAGTATACCAAGAATGTAGCAATAAAAACCTGCAGGTGTCCATAGCACTGTAGGGATGGTCAACTCAATCTTTTACAAAGCTTGTAAATCATTCCCAGAGCCTGCTAGTTTAAGGGCACTTCATAATTAAACAAGGACAAACTATTTTTTACAGCCTGTACTATATTGCTTTGTACATTTGTGTTTCCTAGAACGGCTGTTTGACAAGCATGGAAAAATAAAAACAGAAGAGGAGCATTAATGGAAGAAATGTCTATAACCCAGAGCAGCATATCATTAGACTCATCTGAATGTGGTTGGACAGGATTTCAATAAAAAGCTTTGTTAGGAAAATACATCATGAATGTGCCAAGGTAAGTAATCTCAGGATTAACACTCCAATCTGACTTTCCTGTAAATGTACTCTGAGTTAGCTACCAAATCAGCATCCCTGCCAAAGAACCAGGCAGGGCACACCCCTTTGCTCCCACCCAGCAGAAACGGCTCCACTGACAAAGCCTTGCGCTGATGCCCAAGCATCGAAGCGCCGAACCCCAGGACCCACCACTTGGTCCACAGCATCCTCTTCGAACCTCATCCCCAACAGCAGGAGAAGCATATTCCCCACTGAGTCTGGGGTGCCGGGAGACAGGCAGGGAGCTGGAGGGGCGCAGGGGTCCAAGTACCATGCTTAAATGTGGTTAGATTGGCTGCTAACCACTAATACAGCTGTCATTGCTACTCTTTGAAGTCAAGTGGTTTGCTCTGCTTATTGATGGGGCTGCACCCTGTGGTCCCAAACATCAGCTTTTCCTCACCATAGCCAGGCTCCTCCACAGGCTGCCAGCAGGGAACCTGTCCCAAAATTGCCCCCTACCCTCTGCTGCTCCGATGCCTTGACAACAGGGTCCTGCCCACCCCAAAGCATCTATCCATTGCTGTTGTCTCACACTCTGATACATTTCTGCTTAAGAGCAACCTCCTCCGCTGCAGAGGGGATGTTTGCAGCACAGCAGGAGAAAGCATTGCTTGTGGTGGGCTCTCAGTGAGAGAGGACCCAGACGGTTTTCAGATAAATAAGGTTTATAAAAATCTGATTAAACACTTTCTTAATACTGGGCATTTTGTCATGCATGTCACTGTATTTCTTGAGGTACAGTTTCTATTAAAAAACCCAATCCCTAGATACTTTATAATTTTCTCTTTAAAAAGAAGGAATCTGAAAGCTCATCACTGTTAATTACTGGTGATGAAACAAGCACTTATTTCTTATCCCAGGACTGAACACTTGACCTATACTGCAAAGCCAAAACTGCCGATATTTGCTAAGAACTCCAGACCTGGATTTCAATTTCATGAGTAACATCTGTCTTTCCAATAAAGTGGATTAAATCAATGCAACCAGTGTGATATATTTTAAATTACTCAAAGTTCAATTCATTTTACACGAGGGCATACCCATATGTTGTGCTGCCAAAATAGGTCACTGGGACAAGAGATCAAAAATAACTTAAATAAAAATTTACAGAAATTTAAAAGGAAAATTATCAAAAATTTACATGAGACCTTGAGACCATGAGACCTTCTGTAATGCATTGAATAAGAAAACTGCCATGAAGCAATGGGGTCAGGAGGAAATTTTGCCATTGGGGATCCCATTTTCAACAGGGACACCCAGACACGATGTTGGCCTGACACAGCAGAGGGGTGGGGTCGCATCTGGCAAAGCACAGGAGCAGCTCAGATGGATGGGGTGGAAGGAAAGCACTTTATAGGTTGCTTTTGCAGATGAAGTGCAACCATGTTTTCAGTCACCCCCCAGCACCACAGTAGGCTACAAAACCTACATGAGATCAAAAATACAGGCAGCTTGTCCTCATTGACCTCTCTTCCCCTGTCCCTTTGTCTGGCTCACATTGCTGAAGCTTCAAGAGATACACCAGAAGTCAGGGAAGCTGGAGATTTTATAGCACCCTGAATAAAAGATGGGCCCTGGTGTCCATGCAGATTGCATCCTCTCTTGCCAAGGTCTGACCTAAGTCCTAGAAGTCCCCTCTGAGGTTCACAACCCTAATGTCACAGGGAGGCTTTCACCTGGCTTCACATGAGTGTGTCACACTTGCTGGAAAGCCCCAGTGGAATCAAGTCCCCTGCAGCTGAGCCCCAAGCAAGCCCAGCCATGCTCCTGCTCAGCCCCCTGCATGGGGCTTTGCTTCAGCCACCCAGACCCCCATGGGACTCACTTTTCATCCTCACAGACAAGCAATGTGTCGGGAAACCTGCACTTGTCCATGTAGTGCAGTGGGGAACGTGGCTGCCCAGCACAGAGGGCTCTGACAGACCCCGGCCGGCCATCCTGGTACCCTTTCCTCCCACTCACCCTGAGAAGCCTGTGCTGACCAGCAGGCTGAGATGTCTCTCTTTTATCCCCACCCTATAAAACTTTAGAAGGAAACATGAGGAAGATCTGTAAAAGGGCCACCCTGGTGTGTGCGACCCTTTTCCCAGAGGGGTGGCTCTCCATATGGCCTCTGGCAGTATCTGTCCCTGAGCCAGGATGAATTTTCAGGATTGGGGCACTCACATGTTTTCTCATTGTATTTCCCACTGATTCACACTGTCCCATGCTTTCTGAAAGAAGGACAAGCATTTCAGGAGACCTCCTCCGGAAGATGATGGAAGGGAAAGAGAAGTAGCTAGTGCTTGTGTTTGGTATGGGTCCTCTGGGGATGCAGAGATGCTGCTGCCGAGCCCCCCACCCTGAAGGGAAGTTTCCCTTGCTGATGCCTGTTCCCTTAGCAATCACANCCTGTCCCTGGGCCGGGTTCCTCGGTGCGGCGGGGCAGGGGTCGTTCCCCGGCAGGGAAGCGGCGGAGCCGGGCAGGGCTGCGTGGCCCCCGCCGGCCGCCCGTCACCGCTCATTTCCTGGCCGGGGCGATGGCAGGCGGTCGGGCAGCACTTTCCCTTCCTCAGCCAATGGCATCTTCGATCCGTATCGGAGGATCGCGGGGTGTGAGGCGTGGGAGAGCCCGGGGGCCGGTGCGGTGGGGGTTGCGACCAGCGCGGCGGCAGGACGGGGAGGAAGAGGAAGGAGAAGAGCGAGGAAGAGCCCCGGGGCGGGCAGACCCCGGGGTCGGGCCGCGCTGGCCGGCCCAGACGTTTAAATGCAACCCCTGGGACGTCGGCTGCTCTCTGATGAGACCGCTCCGGGGCTGCCGGGGACGGGGCGTCGTCGTGGGGACAGTCACCCTCTGCCTGGCCGCCGGGTGGGCTCTGCAGAGTAAGTGTCACTTCCTCCCCCCTGCTTCCTCCCTCGGCCCTTTCCTCTTCCTCCTCCTCCTCCTCCTCGGAGCTACCCTCGGCACAACCTCAGCACCCGGCATCTGCCCGGCAGATTCTCCGGGGATCCCTGCTCTGGGATGCCGAGAGGGGATGGGGACGGGGGCTCAGGCAGGCTGGCAGTGACCTGGCAAAGCTCGTCCCCGCTCCTGCTGCTCGGAGGAAGCGGGGGGAGCTGAGCGGTGCCAGCCCGGGGCTGCAGCCCGGCCGCCGAACCGCGACCGCGGGGCAACGAGCCCCACGCCCTCCCCCGGCAGGGGCGGCCCCGAGCCTTTACCTCCTCCCTCCCCCCCCCCTCCGCCCCGAATTGCCGTTAACGGAGGGGACAAGGCAAAAGAGGAGGAAATAACTCCCGATTATCCAGCCCGAAGGGTTTCGGGTCAGGCTGGGAAGTGCAGCAGTGAAGAAGGAAGGTGAATTTCAAGCCATCACCTCACGGGTGGCCAGTGGGGACGGAGCAGCTTACAGAGACCCTGCCAGTCCCCTCTGAGAGAGGGCTAGAGGAGGCTGCAGCCAGTCCCCACACCTGCGAAGTGGGATGGGCAGTGCCACCAGGGGGTTTGGTTTGGACATCTTACGCTGTCCCCTTCATCATCAAGGTGATGCACAAGCAGGACACCGAAGGGTGGAGGAACTGTCACCGAAGTTTGAGAGCTCCGTTTTAGAGCTGTGTTCTCCCCATTTTAGAACTCCTGCGTGGAGGCTCCCCGCTGGCAGCCCTTTCCCACCCACTCCCTGGCCCACTGCAGGCCTGGCTGTGTCGCTACAGCCAGGTCTGGCCACACAGAGCCGTGGTTCCAGCTTTGACTCTCAGGCAGGCGATTGCTTTGGAGTGCAGCAGCATGCCAGGGACAGTAAACTCACCAGAACCCTCTTCTCCTGGATGCATGTTCTACTGGGCGTAAAGGGTCTGGTTTTGCAAGCAGCAGAGCGCAGTGGCCTTTGACAGGGCGCTGCAGGTGGGTGTGATGTTTGCTCTCAGGGCTGATGCAGCGCTGTTTGATTTAGACCAGTTTGGGTGATTGAGGAGAAGTGTATTAAATATATTTTTGAATGGTTATTGCATTGCCTTTTTTGGCCTTGTGTGCTGGAGAGGGACAGAACATGTTTGCAAATGTTTTACTGGAAGGGTTTTTTTACTTATGCATTCACATACTCAAAACAAAGCCATGCCTTTATCAAAACATAAAAGGGTCACCGTGGTGAGACACTCAGCCCCTGTGTAGTCAGAAACAGAGCTAAAAGCCTTTAAATAAATACATGGAGCAGAAAACAATTAGAACAATTTGCAGTGATTACCAGAGGTTCCCGTCTGTTCTGTTTCTCTCGCTGGCACAAACCCCTTTTTCACAGCTCTGGTTAGTCTCTCCTGCACATGGGCTGAATGGCAGACCACAGCTTAGCTGAGGGTAAGCTGGGCTACCCACTAAGCGTGGTGTCCCTGCTGGGACTGGGCAGTACAAGTATGACAGGATGCCCACGAAGGGGGAGCGTTATCTTGGAAAAAGCCTAGGTCCTACCTGGATAAAACAAATATGGAGTGTCTGGGAGTTTATTCTGTTCCAGTGAGGATCTGCGAATCAAACTGGCGCCTCCAGGTTCCCTGCCTTACCTTGACATTCTGACTTCTGCTAGAGGTTCCAAATAGAGTGAAACTTGGAATTCATTTACCCATCTTTCCCCTTTTGTTGTCACTCTAGGGTTTTGCTGGCCATGGCAGGTTCTTATTTTTTTTATAAGATTTTTAAGAAGAATTTCTTTTCCTTGGACTTTTTTGTTTTCTTTCTCTTTTTAAACTGTTCTTGTCTCTGAAGACTCTGCAGGAACTCCAGGAGCATCCCCAGGGGTCCTGCTTTGCACCCCTTCAGCGGGGGTGCAACTCCCTACTGGATTACAGACATTTGCAGCTCAGCATGATTTTTTCAGCTCTGCTCCTGCAGTCAGGCTGTTCCCACATGACGAGAGGAGAGCGGGTGAGCTCCTCCAAGCCAAACTAGGAAAAGGCATTAGGCAGTGAGATTTACCCAGTGCTTTATTTGCCTTTTGCCTGGTTTGATTTTTGCAGGTAGATAACAAGATTTCAGTCTCTAGCCAAGTGTCTCAAACATGCCACTAATTATTAAAAAAAAAATAATGTATGCCAGCTGAAACTCAGATATTTGGTGTTCATCCAAATCTTCATGCAGAAATACCCATGCAAGCAGAAATTATTGCAGTTACACATTAAACTAAATGGTCAGTTCAGTTTTAAAGTGTTATGAGCAGCTCCATAATCACATTAGTGGGAATCGGGTGAGAATTAAATATTCTTTCACATGCATTTTTGCCTGGAAATCATCAAGAACATGAAGTCTCTGACTTCACATGAAACTGAGTATCCTTGATTGCACATGATTTATCTGCACTGGCATATAACTGGCTGTCTTTACAAAGCTATTGTCTCAAATGTTGATTATGCATCCTGAAAATGTGATTAAGTTCTTGCCAAGTCTTCACATACTTAAGTTCTTGCTACAGCTCTTGCTTTTGGGGGATGGTAATTAATTAATATAATAGGTTACCTTGGCCATGGTGGTTAAACTTTCTGTTTAAATGTAGGATTTTAAAGGAAAGCCAGTTACTGATGAACACAAAAGCATTGCTCAGTTTTTAGAAAGCAGTATGCTCCCTTACCCAAGAATACTCTTCCAAACACTCTCCTCTTGGGTATTGAACCACTGAAACACATGCAATTACTTGTTCTATATGGTGGAAACGTTTCTCCTGACTATTATGGATTAAAAATGTGTATTTAGTCTTTAAGTACGGATGTTCCTTTTATGGTCAGCAAAAAGGAAGGGAAACTGCAAAGCATAATCCATCCTCTCTAAAAACAGCCCACTGTGACAGGTAGGATGAACCACCACCCAGAGGTCCCCTCCTGCCCAGGACAGCTGGTGCAACATCACTTCCTCACTCATCACTTTCCTTTGTCTTTCAGCTCCTGGAGGAGTATCGTTAGTTGTTCCACAACCCAACATCAACGCAACAGTGGCACAAAACATCTTGCTCTCCGTTGAATACTCTTGCAGAGGCGTCGCCACCATTGAGTGGAAGCATGTGTCAAGCTGGGGCACCACCAAAATCGCTGAGTGGAAAAGTGGGAATTATGTCAACATATCCACAGTGTACAAGGACAGAGTGACTACTTTTGAAAACGGCTCTATACAGCTTCAGAACGTGGGCATGAGAGATGCCGGCTACTATTTTATCACTGTAACGGAGGAGTATGGAACCAACACCTACGGCACCATCATAGTTAACGTTTATGGTACAAACTTGATGGGAGTTCTTGGTTTTACCCTGTGTTTAAACATTAATCTGCTCATAATCAATTTGATAATATTTTTTTTCTATCCTCCCTGCAGAGATTATCTATGAAGATTTACATTTTGTAGCAGTTGTCTTTGCATTTCTCGCTGCAGTATCTGCCATTCTGATCTGCTTCATGTGGCTGTGTAATAAATCTCTGCATCTATTTCAGAAGAAGACAGCACACAAACTAACAGGTATCTCTCTAAAAATGCAGTCAAAGCATAGTTTTCAAGTCTGAATTGTGAACCCAAAATTCACTTGTGATTAGAGCCATAAAGCTGCTAAGCAGGGACACTGAGAAACAAGACTGGATGGGCTCAGTTCAGCTGACCTGTTCAACTCTTTACTAGCTGAGGCAACTGAATAATAGGTATTTAGTTACAGAACAATCCACAGGACACCTACCTTATACATTTTCCATCAGAAACTATAAAACACTTCCCAAATTGCTAACTGCAAAACTTCAGGAGAAAAGGCCAGAGCTGCAACAACCCCTCATCAGAGGGCATGAGTCAAAGTCAAGAGCACCAGCAATGCTCTCAGGGTCTGCACCAGAAGGAGAAAATACCCAAATGGCCCTTGGGAGTGGCCCCCACCTCCCTTCATGGAGGACTGCACCCCTTCCTCTCCCCTCAAACCTCCCTTTCATCTGTCCTCACGTTTGATCCAGCTGTGGACTCCAATGAACACTGACTAATATTAAACCCAGACTCCTAACGCACACCAAAGACACGTCATGACAAACAGATCAAGGGCTACATTGAAGGGAACATTCATGTATTAGAGAAGACTTTCCAAGCCACAGCCAGGGATATTCGGCCTAGGCAGCAAGACAAGGTGCCACGCTATGGGCCTGGGCTCAAGCTTTGGGCACATCCTTGGAACAGGAGGTTCTTTTTCCACTTCAAAACATTTCAGACACTTACCTCCCTTCTTTGGAAGTGCAGGTGCAGTAGTGGTTTCTTACCCTGTAGGTAAAAGGTCCCTATTTCTTCTCTAATAAGTGCTGCTTAAGCTGTTACATTACAAAAAGCAGTCAAAGTATCAGTATTTTACCAGACCACCACAGATGCTCAAAAATCCTAAGTCTCACATCCCAGACTTTGTGTCAACTCCGCAAAACCTAATGAGAGGAAATTAATTTGGTCTGAGCTATCTCTTCCTTTCTGCTGCTCACCTCCAGCTCTAAGGGCTGCTGTGGTTTTCAAAGTGCACGCACCACTCACAAGCTTCTGTAGCTACTGAAAATTTTCCTGTCGTGCCAGAATATACAGGCTTTTGTTTGGATAAAGCCTCTCCTTTCTGCAGTTAAAGCCAATCTTCCTACAAAGTCAGAGTTCTACAAAGCCTGAATCAAACACACGTATTTGGCAGACTCCAGGGAAACCACAGCTCTGGAGACTTGCTCTGTCATCTCCCAGAGCATGATCCAAAGCCAGGACCTGACTTCTGCCCCAATTCCACCTTAGAAGAGCCCTCCTTTCAAAAGACAGCAAGAGAGGTAGAAGGAGAGGCCCTGTGGACTTTAAGTTTTCCTCATGCCTTTAGTCTTGGAAGAAACCAGCATCACTAAAGATTGTAAGGGACTGTTTATGCAGTTAAGTATTTTGAAAAGATGTATTTAAAACCTATTCATTGATGAGTAAAGTTGAGCTAATATTAAAAAGTTCAAAATGTCTTGGCTATTCAAAATGTCACAGCATTGTTAATTTTGGAATGCTGACCTTCCAATCCATTTGCCAATCAATAATAATATCCTTTTTATTTTCAGCAAGTACAACTGAAGAGATTGAATTGGAAACCATTGAGTGTTAGCCAAGGACTGTCTCATAACAAAAATAACAATTCTACCTCAGGAGAAAATATTGGCAAGGGAAGCAAGAAGAAATGTAAAAGGTAAAATGTTTGTGACTACTGTAGAAACATCCTGACTTGCAAATTAATCAGACATGAAATCAGCAGTGACTGATGGAGCTGTTTTGACCTGTTAAGAATTCAGCTCTGCTAGCTAAGGTCAAAGTAAAAAAAAAAAAAAAGAGTATGCTTTCATGCCAAGCACGAACACATTTTTGTGGCTAATTAATAAAATCTACAGCCTCTACCATTCTTAAAAATAACCAACCAACCAACCAAGCCCCTAAGATCAACTCATAAAGGAAATGATCATGGCCTTGAAGGACACCTGTATTTTGGCTACAGCAAGTCTCCTATTACAGACAGAGCACTTATTAGCATCCTTCAACATAATTAATTTAATGTCTAATTACAGTATTACATTAACAATTAATTGCAAGGATTGAATCCTGTTTATTGCACCTATGCTGCTACTTTTGGGCGTAAGGAATTTCCTGAAGCTCTGAAGACAAACTGTAATTCTTCATGAGACAAAACTGCAACAACGCCGAGCTGGTCCAAAGTTCCCCCACTTACGTTTCCAATTGCTTACACTGCCCTGGGATATTAACAGATGTTTTATGACATTACAAGTGAAGGTTATTAAAACAAGGAACTACGCACAGGCACCGAGGAGGACGCTGACTATAATGATTGCAGAAGTCAGATAAAACACTGGCACATCACGCCAGAGGGCGGCTAAATACTAAAGAGTTTCATTGTGAAAGATTATGTGTCCTTTGCAAAGTTAGACTATTCATCAGTGGGTTATCTGGGAAGAAAAGTTAAAACAGCATTGCTTTGAAATTTAGTATTTACAAATACAGTTCTGAAATCGCTCTTGTTGAGAAGCTACCTTTGCCTTCCTGCGTTGTAAGGAAACACAAAGAGATCTAACCTGTGTTTCCCTGAATCTCCACATTGCACTTCCCACCTGCAGATCTGCTGGGGGAGTAACATTTCCTTTTGTGAGTGAGGAAGCACTAAACTGACCGAGCTTCAAATTATCCTGTTTTGCTTTTGTAAAGAGAAGAATTTTGCAGTGTGAAATAAACTTTGAAAATATAAGAGACCACGGACTAGTCTGTGTCTGCGGATTGCCGTGGGGCTTTTTGAACCAAACTTCTACTGCTTCTCGAACACTTTAGCTCACTGGTTTGCAAAAAGCTTTTACCTGAGAGGCTGCCAGAGCCTCCCCTCTGGTACAATAGGCTAGATTTTAAAAAATAAATAATTTTTCACCAGGCACATAATGATGGAAACAGGCTTTCCCCAAGGCACCCTGTCCACAGTACCTTTGAAGAGTCATCCCTGGGCTGAACCTGCCATTTGTAGCACAAAGCACCCCTCGCTCACTCATAAATTCGGGTACCAGATCCACCCCCCTGGAGAAGGGGTCAAAAAAGGTGAAAAACTGAAAAAATAAAAAATAATCCCAGATACAGCCCATCTTGGGAAAGTAACATTTCTTCTAATTATTCACTTTAATGAAGTATTAGCAGTCTTCTGTATCTTTGAGTGAATTAAACTTTGAGGACACGGAAGTTGTAAGTGCATCTTTTAATCACCGAGCTTGAAGGACTTGGTCAAGTATCCACATGTCACACAGAAAACATTATTAAATGTTTTTTTGTTTCTGTTTATCTATTTCAGATTTGGTGGGTTTGGGGTTTTTTTAACCCCTACATCTTAGAAGTTGAATAAGAAATTACACATTAGGCTGAGCTGAGTATATCACAGATGCCCTACAAGATTTACTTAGGACAAAACATGCCGCTTACATGTAACACCATCACTATGCACAATCTTGACTTGAATATTGCAATCGGCAAAGGAAAAGTCAGGGAAGACATGCAGGCATGAATGCCCTTCTGATGGCATTGCTCTGATCGTAGAGATCGCTCACACTTCTGAACTACAGTATTTGAAAGCTGGGGTGAAGGCAGAAAGCGACCGCTTAAAATTGTCGGATTCAAGATGCACTGTAACAGCAGTGGAAAGTCTCCAACTTGCAGTTGTTCTACCTCTCTCAGCTTGGCTAAAGATACAGCAGCTTAAGGCACCCAGCCCTGGCTACTGACACTGGTGCCAGCCTCGCTTTTAGGCAGCAATACCCTAAATTGACAGGGATGCAAAGAACATTCAGTGAGGACACACAGTACAGTTAGCCTGTATATGGCTTTTCTTATAGACAGTTCCTCACCCACGAAGTCTATCCAGAATTTGATATGCTTACTCTACTCTTGTAAAATATTCACACTTTCTGAAGCTGGTGTTTGTCAACATTCATTATTAGCATTAATATCTGATATACAAAAGGTGAGGCTAAGCTGGCTGTAGCAGTGTGCTACACCGGAGGTGACTGAAGTATCTGAAACCTTGTGGCAAGCTCTTACAGTGGAAGTTTAGAAATTAATAGCTATTATTACTCCAGTGGTAAATTCCACACAGAACAGCAGCAAATTTATTATTTAAAGCATTCCAATCGATCAAAGAGAATCAGGCATTTTCCATTTAAATTTTAATTAAAGAGATGTCCAAGTTCACAAGATCGCTTTGGCAATCAATTGTAAAAGTCTTAATCATCCATTAGCATTGTCCTTTCATGTTCAAAGATGCACCACCAAGAATTGCAAGATTGTCCCTTGGTTAGAAACCTAATCAGTCTGTTTTCCATTATAATTAGGAATCCCCGTACATTCAACACTAAAAGACAAGTTCTTCAGGCCCCTAAGCGTTTTTTAATTTTTTTAAATTTATTTTTGCAGCTAGGCCTGGAACTCTTGACAGATGTCTTCATAGTTAATTCTGCAATAGAAGAGAAGACCTCTTGCACCCACCATTTCTTTTCTGAAAGGAACAAATCCTGCAGCTGTGAAACATGGATAGCTCCACAGCGATCCTGTCACTTGGCAATGAAGAGCTTATTTGGCGCAAAGGCTGTCACTGCACACAGACCCCCGGATTTAGGCTAACAACAGTGAAGTCTTAAGACGCGTTTGTCTCGTATGTTCATCTTCTAATTGCTAGTAGGAGAAGATTCATTGTGTGGCCAATAGTCAAAAGCAGCCTCACTGTAACCAGATGCAGACACACGCTGTGCTGTTCGATAAGGAACAAACCCCCTCTAGGCCTGGAATCAAAGTAACTGCTAGCCCAGCACCGGACCCTGGCATCACAGGTGTTGCCCAAGATTCACCCAATCTTCCAAGAAGATCAAAAAACTATTTTTAACTTTTTTTCAGCTTGCTTTTTTTTTTTTTCTCATTTTTCCAAGTTGTCTTGGATAACTCACCGGGAGCTGGAAGGAAAACCCTTTCTCTCTCACAGTTCAGTTGCACACAAGCGAGTCCTTCCAGAGACTGAACTAACAAGCTGTTCCACACCGGCAAACACCACAGTAAGTACAACAGCTGCTGTGGATACACACGGGCAGCACCTTCCCACAAGCAGTTGCTTAATATATAGTTCCAGAATGCAGCTTTTGCCACCAACTGCCACCATACAAGTATGAAGTCCAATTTGAACGTGTTTTACGTGCAGTAAGTTCTCATATCATGCCTGACAAATTTGGTGGCCTTTAACAATACTGCCACAGACTTGGTGGACAAGGGCAGAGCAACAGACATCATCTACTTGGATTTATGCAAAGCATTTGACACTGTCCCACACAACATCCTGCTCTCAAAACTGGAAAGTCATAGATTTTGATGGATGGACCACTCAGTGGATAAGGAACTGGCTGGATGGCTGCACTCAAAGGGTTGTGGTCAACGGCTCAACAGCTCAATGTCCAAGTGGCAGCTGGTAACAAGTGGCATTCCTCAGGGGCTGGTACTGGGACCACTGCTATTAACATCTGTGTCGGAGACATGGACACTGGGATAGTGCACCCTCAGCAAGTTTGCTAATGACACCAAGCTCGGTGGTGCGGTCAACACGCTGGAGGAAAGGGATGTCATCCAGAGGGACCTGGACAGGCTTGAGAGGTGGGTTCATGCAAATCGCATGAAGTTCAACCAAGCCAGGTGCAGGAGGATCCTGCACGTGGGACATGGCAATCCCAAGCACAAATAGAGGTTGGGTGGAGAATGACTGGAGAGCAGCCATGGCAATTGGACTAGATGATCTTTCAAGGTCACTTCCAATCCCTGACATTCTGTGATTCCGTGACTTGGGAGTGCCCATGGATGAGAAGCTCAACATGAGCCATCAGCACGCACTGGCAGCCCAGAAAGCCAACGGCATCCTGGGCTGCATTAAAAGAAGCGTAGCCAGCAGGTCGCAGGAGGTGATTCTACCCCTCTACCCTGCTCTTGTGAGACCCCACCTGGAGTCCTGTATCCAGCTCTGGAGTCCTCAACATAGAAAGGACATGGACCTGTTGGAACGGGTCCAGCCGGAAGGCCATGAAGATGATCAGAGGGATGGAGCACCTCTCCTGTGAAGACCAGCTGAGGGAGCTGGGCTTGTTCAGCCTGGAGAAGTATCTGAAGGGAGCCTACAGGAGAGCTGGAGAGGGACTCTTTGTCAGGAAGTGTAGTGACAGGACAACGGGTAACAGTTTTAAATTGAAAGAGGGGAGATTTAGATTAGATACCAGAAAGAAATTCTTTCCTGTGAGGGTGGTGAGGCACTGGAACAGTTGCCCAGGGAAGTTGTGGCTGCCCCATCCCTGGAAGTATTTAAGGCCAGTCTGGATGGGGCTGGATGTAGTGGGAGGTGTCCCTGCCATGGGTAGGGGTTGGAACTTGATGATCTTTAAGGTCCCTTCCAACTCTAACCATTCTATGATACACACACACACACACACAATCATCACACACAATATGGATGTAAGTCTGAACCAGTTCATACAGACAGCCTTCTGAAAAAAACTTTAGCCATTAATCATCTCACGAAAGAAAAGCTGTATGTAACACCCTACTAGAAGCTTCAAGAAGACTACAATCCCAACCAAAAAAAAAGACAAAACCATAACTTTTTTATTTTAGAAGAACTCAAAAGAGCTGATCTTCAGGAAGGTATTATAATTTCCTTAGATGATAACCAGTGCCAGTGAAAGGGGGGGAGGGGAAAAAAAGTGAAATAACAGCACAAGCGTGGAGATCCAAGTGTACTGCATGAGAGTTATCTGCTTCCAATGAGACATGAATGTACAGATCAGGAGAATTTTGCAAGGAGAGTAAGACCCCTTCCTCTACATGCACACAGAAAACACGGACAGAGAACACAAGCGAAGTAACCGACACCACACAGGCTCCTCTGCAGCCATCCGAGAGGTTTGCCACAAGCTGTGACTTCGTAACACTCTCAACAAACAAATGCCCAAGCGAATACATCTCCAGAAAGGAATGAGTCACCCAGAAGCCGTATCAACATCAAACCCAACCCCAACTCAAGAACCTCACACAGCAAAGACTGCTCCTGGAATCCCTGAAGTTTTGTTTACTGTTAATTTTTGACATGGGAGCTCTGCTTCTCCTGTTGGCTCACTTCTAATTAAACAAATCCATCACCTTCCACAAGGAGAGCCATTCCCTGGGGTACACGTCACTGAAAGGTGTACCAAAAGCACAATTCAACTCTATTCATTTTCTTCTGTCAGAAATATTTGCAAGGATCTATTGAGGGGAAAGGTAATAACTCTGAGCAGACACCTTTCATGCAGGAAAGACTATTGAATCTAGTTTTATCAAAGAAAAATACATTAATTACCCAGCTGTGTTACTCTAGATAGAAAAATCTACAGATACACAGCTGAAAGAACTTTTTCAAAAAGTTGGGTTTTATGTCATTGAAAAAAAGGTTTTATTACAAACACTACAGTGGACGTATCTGTACAGGAATAAATTTGCTTTTGCTTTCTTGTGTTGCCCCGTAGGTTCCACTTCCCTTTGCTGCCCAAGCAGGGATGGCTCACAGCACAGCGACGATTCAAAGTCCCCACGGGAGAGGAGGGGAGATCATTAGCAGGGAGTCAGGGCAGCCATGAGGAGTTCCATTTTATACACAAAGTTACGCCCTTCCATTTTATTCCACTGAACTTCCTTGAAGGGCCCCCGGAGATGATTCCACTTGTTGTCTTGCAGGACATCGCCTTTGGGGAGATCCTTGCACTGACTCCGGGGAAACTGAACCATGACTTTGCTGCCACTTTCCGGACCGTTACGTACTGTGAGAAACAGAGCTTTATAAGTGTCTTCTCATTACAGGAATTCCTCTTCTTTAATATGATGAATCCTTCCTCACGGATGCTACACTTTACTCCTAACTCAATTCCAAACACGCTGAAAGCAAACAAGGGAACCTGCCTAACTTTTTTATTTTAAGTTTTTCTCTTTGAATTTTCCCCTCTCTCATCTCCCACTTCTTTATGATTTAACTGTTGTTTTAGCACTGCGTGTTCTTGGTTACAGCAAATCAGAGAAACATTTGTCAAAAAAACCCCACATCTACACTTTACAAATGCACTTCTTTTTTCCTAACAATTCCAGGAAGGGCAAAGGTATTTTTGCCATTTCTTACCTTAGATGTATTCCCCACCATTCTGTTGGAAAAAAAGTGACTGCAAAAGATACAATTTCTAGTGGATTTATCTCAAGTGGACAGGAATGACATCACTCAGGACAGCTGTTGCTTTTCATCATAAAATTCTGCAAGGCGAGTGGAGGGAGGGTGGTGTTGTGTTTGCTTGGATGGGATGGTTTTCTGTATTGATGTTAGGGGTGGGGGGGAGGTGTGTTTGTTTAAACATGCAGTTAAAAAGGTAACAGCTTTCCCCTCACCTACCAAACCAGCCTTCTACAAATAAAATGACTATCAGGCTAACCAGATGTAATTTCTCCTCCATGAATTAATGCTGACTATTCCCCATCACCGTCTTGTCATTAACACATTTGGAAACTGCTTCTGGGACTGCGTTGTGTTTTTTTTTCCCCTTATCTTCCCAGTAATTCCAATGGGACTGACCAGACAGATGGTATTTCCCCAGATTCTCCTTCCTGAATGTAGGACGTGACACCTGCCGCCTTCCAGTCCTCAGGAACCTTTCCTGATCACCATGACCTTTCAAACATGATCAAGAGTGGCCTTACAATTGCATGCCAGGTCCCTCAGCACTCATGGATATGTCCCACCTGGTTCTGTAGACTTCTGTATTTCTAGTTTGTTCAAAGGTTCTCTAACTCAATCCTCCACTACTGAGGGTAAGTCTTCTTTGCTCCAAAATTCCCCATGGGACTCCTGAAGGCCAATCTTAAGACCAAAGCAGAGAAGGCATTGAGTACCTTGGCTTTCTCCATGTTCTGTGCCAACAGGTCCCCTCCCCGTGTAACAGCAGGCTCATATTTTCCCTATTCTTCCTTTTGCTGCTGACATACCTCTTGAAGATCTTCTTGTTGCCCTGTACATCCCTCACCAGATACAACTCTGGATAGGCTTTAGCTATCCTATCCCCATCAATGCATGCTTGGACAGTCCCCCTATCTTCCTCCCAGGTCACCAGATCCTGCTTACGATCTCTTGCAGCTTCGTTTTTATGTCATGAACTCCCTGTTCATCCCCACAGGCCTTCTGTCACCCTTACACAACTTCCTGCACACCTGAATGACCATTCTTGAGCTTGAAAGAGGTGATCCTTGGAAAAAAAAAAAAAAAATAACCAACCAATTCTCCTGGACCCCTCTTCTCTCCGACATATAGCCTAGTATCCCATAGGTTTCTCCCAAGATCCCTGAAGAGACCAAACTCTGTTCTCTTAAGTCCAGAGTTGTGATCCTGTTGTTAGCCTTGTTCCTTTCTCTCAGGATCTTGGTGGTTTCTGTAATCTGTTTTTTTCTGTGCTAATTGTAATAAATATTTTGAAGCCCGTGTAAATTAAATCAGGTTTATATTAAGTGGCTTATTGGGCAAGTTATTGCTTCTATTGAGGTGTCAATTCCATACACAAAAGAGATTGTTTCCAGAATATTTTGCTATAAATTGACATTACTCTATACAAGTCTAGAGACTATCTCAGGAAGATACTTACAAAGCCTGAAGAATAGACTTAAGAATTTTAAGTTTTTCCTTACATTTGCAATAGAAACACTACCTGAAATGGCATAATCTCCATTTGGTGAGGCTACAGTTATTGCTGAGGCATTGCCAATACTCTCCACCGGCCCCAGACCAACATGATTACTGAAACTCAGAACATGCCAGCCCATAACCTTCGCAAGTTGCTGAACTGCATGGACTTGGTGCTGTGACATCTGAAAGAAAACAAGAAGTTTGTCTTCTGTTCAGTATTTGCATACCACAGAAAGAATTGCATACTGGTTTTACCAAGCCTTTTTCCTTCCACTGTACAGAAGTTATTTATAAAAGTGACTTTTACAAGTTCTCTAGTTTCAGAGGATTATTTTTTTAACATGTATGTTGTATAAGTGCTAGGAGACCATTGTGTTATTTGAATCTAGACTAATTCCTTTGCAGACAGAGAAGACCATTGTATTAAGCACACTGTGCAGTCAGATTCATTTTTCATAAGTATATGGGCTTACACATTTTATTTAAGTATTGCTTTCAATTCACAAAAAATCTTTATTTGGGTCTCAAGACCTCAGAAATATAAACAGGATTTTGAAATAATTCTTTATCTGAGTGGTAATGAGACCTGCTGTAAAATACCTAAAATCTGTGAGAGTATTATCATAGCAAACTCAGAAAAAAAATTGCACAATTATCTCCATTAATATTTAAGCACTGAGGTTTAACAGCTTAAACGTTTAAATGCTAACGCTTTTCTGTATCAAGACTTAACCCTTGTAATGAGGAAGAATCTAGTACTGTTCAGCAGTTTTCTGTGAACAAGTCTGAAAATACCTGAGCAAAAAGAGATACCATCAGCAGAATCTGTTTCAACTTGTTTTCTGTGTCATGGAGTTTCGTATAACTGCAACAGGCCAACCACTGTTATTAAAGACCTGTGTTTTGACTATTTATAATGCATAGTAGGGAGACTGTCACTTCTGACTAAAACCAGCAGCTTGCTCTAAGCAATTAAGAAAACACAGTTCATTCAAATATCAGCTGATTTAGTAATGGCTGATGCAAAGTGAACATTAGCAAGACAATGTTGAAATGAGAGTAGTTGTGGACTCATTAAGATCTCTACTCTAGATAGGACTTGGTTACAGTAAGTTTCATATATTGAATACTCTGTTGTGTGCTATGACTCTCTCTGACTTGCTCTAAAGTAAGCAAAAATCTTAGTGCTCCTGTAACGAGTAGCATGAAGAAACGTATTTTTAAAATGGATGAAGTTATTATTACTACTGACCTTAGTAAAAATTGGCATGGTATTTTAATAACAGGTACTAAAGCCACTGTACAAAGCTACTGAAAAATTCAGTCATCCACCTTCCTATTTTCACTATCTGCATTTGAAGTTTTCTAACATTTTCTACATAGATAAAGGTGAGATTCTAACTTCTGGTCACCAAACACTACAAGAAAGGGCAGAATAATGAAGACCAGTCTACCTGAGACAAAAGAAAATCCTGCAGTTCTTGCTCTTGATGGGACAGTGTAATAACTCTTCCATCTCTGTGCACAACTCTGATCTGTTCAACTCCGATGTTCAGCTGTAGTTGAATGGATCTTTGAAGACAAGATGCATATTTATTCACAATGTATTACAACACTTACATAATTCCTCCCATTCATTGGCAAAATGCAGATGGTGACAAAGCCTATGGAATACCACAGCAACTCCAAACGTTTCAGTTTCCTCACCCCAACAGCTTCCTCTCTACAGCAGGGACCTACTCTGTGGCATGTTCCCAGACCTGGTCCACTGCTTGTTCAGGTCAAGGAGCCTTCTGAGGTGCCTCACAGCTCACTCCCTGCCACTGTGCCCAAGTTTACTTCCAGAGGTGCAGGGGAATATATGTGTACTCAGGGCCTGTTCTATCCTATAGCCAAGACTTGGGCAGCATGTGTACTCTGGAACTGCGACTGCAAACGGCACCAGTGATCAGAGTTTGCTCCACACTCTTGACACAACCAGAGACGACTGCTCAAAATGGAAAAGACAACTGTTTCATTCACTGTCAATACATTTTCTTAGGGTGGCTGATTCCCCCCCCAACTCAGTAAAACACACACACAAATAACGGGCTCCTACTTGTCTGTTTGAAGAGAATTTAAACCGGTAAGACCCAACTTGAATACCACATGCCATTGTTGCATGCTTCTACAACTAGAAAGATACATGTATTTTCACACTTACTTGCATATCTGTTCATACCCTTGAGAAGTTATTAGAACTTTAACACTGGATTCATAAACATCATTTATATTGGACCAGTGGGCCTGAATCTGAGGATCCTCAATGCGACTAGCCAGACTGTCAATGGTTCGAGCAGTTCTAGAAGACAAAGATGTATTCCAGCCACAATAGTCTAGACCGTTTGTGCAGTTATCTTATTTAGATTAAATGAGTCAGTTATTAGTTTGGGGTTTTTTTTTGTGGCACACACAAAAAAAATGCAAGATTTTACAGAACAATGTAGATCAAAGTTGTGTTTCAGCATCAGTCTGCTGCTAACAAAGCCCACTTCTTTATTCTGTGTATTTCATGTGTTCTGCAGATGTATTAAAGTGATAGTACTACTCCATATCGGCTTCTACACAGCAAAGAATACCAAAAAGGATTTATGCAGTTTAAGAAAAGTAGGGACATCAGCAGCTTACATCACAACCATCACAGAGATGTCAAAGAAAACATGTTTTTTACTAGCTGAGCGTTGTTTCCTCATATTCATGATACGTTATTAGTTCTTAGTACTTAAAAATAAAGACTATTTGAACAAAGGAAGAACTAGCAGGTTTTAAGAACACTGAAAAAAGATCAGTTATACCCTACATAATGGTACATTTGATTGTAACTTCAGTAAGAATAGCCTGTGACCTACCTGCGTCTCAAAAAGATATGTTTTGCCTGCTTTATTATCTTTTCCAGAAGTCCTTCATTTGACTGTAAAGAACTGATATCATTTTTGTCAAAAGCCTGGGGTCCTGCAAGTCTCATTCTCTTGTGGCCAAAAGGCGCACTAGCTGGATGTGGCATCACCGTGGAACTCAGGGTTTGCTTGTGACACTGGAACAAACAACAGATGTTATAAAAAGAAGTGACCAAGTAACATAGCTGAAATAAATAGTATGTGTATTACAATATTCTGCTTCACATCAAGTTTAAGTGTACATGCTTTCAAAGAGCACAAGTTATTCACATTATAAACTGGACAGCACTTTAAAGCCAGCTTTACACTCATACTTTGCCTTCCCTGTTTATGCCGGTCTTCCACACCTTATGGAAAGTGATCGTTAAAAGAAGATGCTAAATAACAAAAATTTGGTACAGCAGTAGCTCCTACTAAGAAGTCTGCCTTGTATACATCTCTGCAGGCACACAGAACAGTCAAACAACAACAAGAGAAGCATTTTAGAGATTAAAAATTGAGATACAAAGATTTAGCAACCTGTTTTCAGTCAAGAAAGGAAATTCACAGCAATTCACAACAGAGCTGGGCACTGAGCCAAATCTGCAAGAAACCAGAGTTGAGTGTTTCCTGGACTATCCCCCACAACTTGCAGAACCATGCTCTAAGAAGATGAACACTCTCTGGAACATGGTTACACAAACTGCTTTAACACCTAACATTGTGCTCCTTTCCTAATCAGACTCAATCTCAACCTTCTACTCTAGCCCCATCTGCTAGATTGTATGAGAATCTAAGACACCAAAGCAGAAAAGCAGGCCCCAAAAGAAGCAAAACTATCGTAATAACTGGTGGTTCTTTCTTCACAGTATGGTCTGAACAGGTGCTCACTTAAAAGTACTTGACAAATACTAATTAGACGCAAGGGAAAAAGGGAAACTGATGCACTCTACTGGAAAATCCTTGCATGGCTTTTCTGGGATGAGCAGCCAGGCCTGAGGTTAAGTAAAGAACATCATTTACTTCCAAATGAACCCAGGCATACTAAAACTGTGCGGTAGGTTGCCTTACACGAATGGATAGGAATTGCCTGGCCTCTAGTGGCACTCTGCTGGTACAACAGTGCTACACACGATGCAGAAGCATGAACAAAAGCCAAAAACCTCTTCAGTGTTCTACCATAAATGCATTACCTCTCTGATAAGCTGATGCAAATTATGTTCCAGAACATAGAGATGATCCTCCGGATTCTGTTTTTCAGAAGCAGACTTTTGTGACTTTTTGTCATTGGAAGAATGACACAGAGAAATAGACAACTGCAAACCTATACAAAGCAGATTCACAAAAAAAATAGAAAATGAGGGCACTGACAATTGTCAAGCAGGATACTGAGCACTGCTTCTTCTTCACATTTTAGTCAGCAGTTTTACAACAAGTATTCAGTGTATCAGAGAAAAAAAATAAATCAAAGAATGATGTTGAAGGGCTCAGCACCAAAGGCAAGTGACGCTGCTCAGTGAAGTGTTGACAGGCCGACCATTAAGTCGCTAACTGCATTTCATGCCTAATTTCTGTGACTCAACCCCACACAAAAAGAAGAGTCCCACAGCCCCTTCCTTCACAAAAGGAATGATTTACCATCAGACAAAACTTAAGCAATCCAAAACCACAGTTCTTCACACAGTATAATCAGTTGTGCAAGAGCAGGATTCACCAGCCAACTCCAAGCCATCTTTATGCTGTTCATCCTGATTATAGAGCATTAGCCTCCGTTCATGCAAAGACCCATTAACTCATCTGAAATTTCCCCTGCATGCAATCCAGGAGCAATGACTTATGCACAGCTCCAAACTGCAATGTGCACTTGGCATTACAGTGCACAGTTTTAAGTGCTCCTGTGGAAAAAAAAAAAAAGAGAACAACAAAAAACAAAACAACCCAAAAACCACACAGTAAAAATATGAGTAAATTAGAAACTAAAGTGTATTAGTTGTTGGTTTTGTTCTAGAATTTGCAAGCAAAATTCAAATTCCAGGCAACGGTGTTTTTCAAAACTTTTGAAAAAAAAGGGAGATTACTTTTTTTTTTGTAAGAACAGACTGTTAAAGAAAAAAAAAAAGATCACATCAATCAGAATTTCAGTTCATGTTGAAGCAAGCAATCATAGGAAAACCTTTAAGACTTTTTAACCTACCTGGGAAAGGCTGGGAGATTATCTGATTTTTCACAACAATGTGAGGAATTTGTGATTTAATTTGAACGGCTTCCCGTGACAGCTGAGCAAAAATTTCTTTACATAAAAGAACATTCTGTGCAGTCTCCAACTTTGTCTGCCAGTGAGGAGAACCTGAAAATATAAATCAACACTTGCAGAAGGAAAGAGCAAAGAAAAGCTACAAAGGTAGCTTCAGATATCAGACACTGTGCAGTAGGTATGAGTAATTGCTAAGATAAGGTAGTCGGTATCTTCTATCCAAACTGAGCATTTTCAGAACTTTAACTCAGTTAAGCAAGCACTTTAAGGTAACACTAGTGCACTTTACTTCAATTTTATATATATGTATATTGTGAACTACAACTCATCCCCTTCTGGAACTGCATGATACATTCCCAGGCCTTTTGTGAACTCTGCTTATGAACCCCTGCTTCTGAAGTTGCTATTTACTTTCAGCAATAGCTCTAGCTTTATTAAATTCCCTCTACAACAAAGCACCAAATAATGTTATATTCACTTACATGCTTTCACAGGATTTCTAGGCTAAGAATTCTTGGAAGATTCTGGTCTGAGTAAGAATGCAAGCTCAATACTGTCCCCTGAATACCCTATGAAACATCTGCTTAATACAACATCCTGCCTGTGTTCAAAACAGCACGAGCGTCTGTGTCACAGATCACCATGAAATAAAATCCTGCCAGTTCTTTTTAATCTTAAGGAGTTAACGATGAATTTTGAAACCCAAAGTTTTACACTTCCATATACTGTCACATGTCAAATGAATCAGGGTACTATCTGGCAGGTAAGCTGTCACATGCTACCAATGCACTTTCAGATTCAGAGAAAAGATACAAGCCACAGAAATAAAGGATGCATTTTGGGTCCAGTCAAGAGTGAATGGACATTTAGTCCTGTGGAGCCATAATACTCTGTTTTGCTTTTGGTCACATGCTCAAACTCTTAATGACTAAGCAAAAGGTGCTCCAGAATACCTAAAATATATTCCTAGTAACTTTATTTCAGAAATTGAGTATACACATGAAAAAATGAAGTACACTTTCAAAGAATCATCTTCCCAACACCCAAGCAGCAGGTACACAGAAAATTTCAGCTTAAGAATATTCTTGATCACTCTTATTTTGAGCTAGAATCTTGAAATAAACATCAGATACAAACACATTTCTTGAGAACACTCTCAGAAAACCTATAGCTAGTTATACCTGGTTTTGATTTTGGCATAGGTCTTTTAAAGAGATTGACTGTCCCAAGGTCACCAATGTCTGGAGCTTGTTTCTGAATAGAAACCTAGGCAAAAAAAAATCATTAATTGATATTTGTTCTCTGTTAAAAACACACATATAATAAAACAAATCCCATGCTACATTACTAAAGTTTCACTGGCAAACCTTTATATAGGCTGATCCTTCTAAATCACTTGGAATTTGAACATCCAAAGGACAGTAATCCTCAGGTATCTTCTTATCCAGGTCAATGTCAGTGTTCTTTATCACCTCAAAAGTGCCATGATGAAGAAACAGGGAACCTAAGAAAGGAAAGGCAAAGACATACATACTATAAAGCATCTTCTGCAGATGATGAAGCATATTCCTTTATTTTGGAAGAATATGTATTTCTAAGTATCCAAACCTCCACAGTCACACTTCAGTGTATGACTTCAGTGTCTTAATGAATTCTTAAAATTAACAGTTAAATTTGAAAGTTCATTTCAGCACATCAGTATCTCAGTCCTCTAGTGCACGATGTCTTAATATTTTACCCTAAGTTTAGCAAGTAGCATTAAACAGTTACAGGAGGAAACCAACAGTGTTTCAAAATGGTGTCAGCAGAAGCAGGGAAGGAGGACAAAGAGATATTTGGTTAAAATAAGACAAAAAAAATTAACTGTCCAATGTTTTGCAAGGAAGTATCTTAAGGGGCAACACCCCTATGGATTTAAATGTTTGGTTTGCAGTCTTAAGACTGACAGTGTTCAGTCTGTAAAAAACATCCGTGTCATTCAGGTGGAGCCAATAAAGGCAGATGCCCACATCTTTTGCACGCCTTTATCGTCCAGAGCATGGTTTATATAGTTTATATATTTATAAATCATCTAAAAAATATACACATCCTGTATTACACCTACAGTTTCTTCATGAACACAAGACTAATAACCCTAAATTTGACAATGACGACAACTGGAGCCTAACGTAACCAGTTTAGGTGCCTGCTTTGTACCTACATCTTAAGTTTGGTGAGATTCTGTATTCACTCCTTCATTCCATAATTGGCTCTAGAACTCGAGTTGGTTACCCTTTTCTTGCTATAATTAATGAAATAAGGCATATTCTCAGTATCATTTCTCACAAACATAGGAGAAACAGGTATAATACATCTGTCTTTAGTAAAGAGACAAATGCAAGATGCTCCTTAATCTTTTAAAAATTATATCCAGACTAAATATAGATAAAAGCCAAAGACTTGCAAGGTCTACCTGTGAAGCGATCAACTACACTGTCAATGCAGAATTGCTTCTGTAAAGGAATCTGTGTTCTAATTCCACACAGTAAGCTTTTAAAATCACTTCCCAGGTTGAAGACAGCAGGATATTTTCCCTGATAATAAACCAAATTTCCTCCTTTTATGATTCTGTCTCATAACTGTAATAACATTTTATTATCTGATATTATTTGTGATTAAAAATATTCCAACTTTTCCCACTCCAAAGTGTTATTTGTAAAATATAAACATCCATTCTTGAGAAAAACAAAAGATCCTACTGTATACCTGCACTTCGGTAGCTCAGATCACCAAGAATTTTGTCTCCTACTTTCCTCAGCTTCCAGTGCTGTCTCAGCCTCAGCAATTCAGAGTTGAAGTCCCTTTGTCGCTTATTTTCCTGGTTTTCAGCAACCGACTTGGATAACCTTTCTGCACCTTTCAGCAGAATTTGAGCTGCTCCAGCTAATGACTTCTTTTTGGAAATCAGCTGTAGAAACTGAGGATTCTAGTAACAAATAAAGAGAAAAACTTCTTGCATCTTAGTTCTCAAAATATTATTAGCACAACTGAGTGACAGTGAGTGACAACTTAGTTTTGCTGGATGTTCAGTAACTTATTTAGAATAACTTTGATGACAATTTGATACAGCCACAAGTAGCACTTTGACTTACAGCTTCACCAAAGAGGCCTTTGAAATCAGTGTCACCTCCCATTCTCAGCCTTCCTCTGACCCATAAAGCATATCTCAAGAATTTACTAAATCTTGTACACATCATACATGAAAAACACTAGTGAAATAAAATCGACAGTATCAAGAAATAAAAACTACACAACTAGGTGCAATATACCTGTTTTGGAGGAAGGGGATCCTGCACAACGGGATCTAGAGTCATGAATTTTTTATCCTTGACAATACTCAGAACATCATATAGCACGCACATCTCAGTCAAGGCACTTCTTAAATTGTTCCTCACTGAATCCCAAGGCCAGAGGGATGGCTGAAACTTCACCAACCCTAAACATAAAACAAAAGAAGGGAAAACAAAGGACTGTAAAACGATACCATGTGAGACTCATTCTTAAACCACAGGATGATCATAACGGCACGAAATACAACATAACAGCACGATATCCGGATCTACCCTTTTCCATTCTCTCACTGTAACTTGCTGGGCCTCGGTCACGAATATCCCGACAGTGAGTCCCCACGGAGAAAGACAGGCCAGGCCCAAGCGCCCGTGGGATGTAGGCCGGGCAGCCCGCAGCTCGGCAGGCCTCCCTCAACTGCAGCCCGGCCACAGAGCTCAGGCTCCAACCCTCACCTTCCTCATCCTCCGCCTCTCCCGGCTCGGTCCAGGCGCGGCCCGCCGAGCCCGGCTCGTCCTCTTCAGAGCCGGAGCCCTGGCTGAAGTCGATGCGCTGGGCCAGGCGCGCCAGGTTCTGGGACATGGAGAGGGGCTGGAGATAGGTCTCGCTGCCATCCAACCCCACCTCCTGCACCTGCTTCTCACACGCCGACTCAATACTAATGCGTACCGCCGGCACACCCGCCATCTTGGTGCGGCCCCCACCGCCAGGCCGGCGCACGACCCCCGCCTCGGCTACGGACACCGAGAAGGGGCGGGGCCACTCCCAGGCGGGCTCGGCTGTTTCCGGAAGGCGCTCGGAAAGAGGCGGGGCCAGGGTCGGGCGGGCTCGGCGGTCTCTAGAGGGCGTGAGGGGCGGTGGTTCCTGAGGGGATGGCGGGGCTTGTGGGGACCGTGGCGACCGCAGGGAGGCCCCACGTTTCCACCGACGACGACTATACACGGCTGCAGTCCTTCTCCCTCTCACGGCACAAGCAACCCCCAGCCGGGTTTATTCCTTAGAGATGTGTCAATTTTTCTTTTACAGGGTTAATTTGGCCAGAAGGTGGTTTAATTCCCCATTCTGAATGTAAATTCACTTGTGGTTCCCCATCACCAACTATGACAAAAGCAGGGAGCTCAACAAAATGGCAACCCACCCCCCAATAATAAATATTGCAATTAAATTGAAATTCAATTCTGGGCTCCTCAGTTCAAGAAGGACAGGGAACTACAGCGTAGGGATGAGCACCTGTCTGAGGAGGAAAGGCTGAGACACGTGGGGCTGTTTAGCCTGGAGAAAACAGAGAGGAGACTCCATCAATGTGTATAAATATCGAAAAGGCGGGCATCAAGAGGATGGGATCAGGCTGTTCTTGGTGCTCAGCGACAGGACAAGGGGCAGCAGGCACAAACTGGAACACAGGAAATTCCATCTGAACATGTGGAAAAATGTGACAGAGCACTGGAACAGGCTGCCCAGAGAGGTTGTGGAATCTCCTCTGGAGATATTCAAAATCCACCTGGACACATTCCTGTCCAGCCTGCTTTGGTGACCCTGCCTTGGCAGGGGGGTTGAACTGGATGAAGGTCCCTTCCAACCTCTACCATTCTGTGGCCCTGTGATATCATTTGAATTCAACTATAATAATTTCAATTACACACACACTCTGAATTTCTCCTGGCGGTTTACTGCTCTCATGTTTATTCTTGACTCTGATAAATGTGCATCATCAAAAGCGTTTATAAAAGTCAGCATTTGTATTTTAGAAAGATTGAATTGCTGTGCCTGCATCAGAGCCTCCTCCCGGTTTCAGTCTCTCCCGACGAGGTGCGTCTCCTGGGGCCGGTCGATGCGGAAGAGCAGCTCGGCGGGCAGGAGGTACCCCAGGTACTGCACGCTGTCAGGGCTGGTGTCCTGGTGGTAGTGTCCTCCTTCCCCATGGTGGCTGAAACAGTGGGTGTGCTCCACGCGTAGATCAAAGCCCTGTCAGCAGAGAAAGGCCCGTGAACACACATTCATGTGAGCAGTATTTAAAAGTCCTGGGACAATCCCTCATAAATGCATATTTCTACACATCTCAGAGCCTGCTGCAACCATTGAGCACTGAAAATTTGCAAGATGCTTGAAAAACTAGTAAGATGAGAAGAGGAGCTATACAAGGCTTTACCACAGGACATCAGAGAGAAAAGAATTTAGAAACTCTGACAGCCCCTAACTTTTGTTGTCAATCTCACAGCGATTTCCTGGGATTTTTTTTTCTCCTTTTTTTCCATTGGGATTAGATAAATCAGTCACACCAAGGAAACCCTACTGGACATCAGAACCTCTTGGCACCAAATGCCTCAGACCCATGTGATAAAGGGACAATCTCTACCTCAATTCTAAGAGCCAGCTTCGATGAAAATGGGAAGAATAGCAAATAAAACAACTAGTGAGATCACCCCAGCAGTTATGTTTGTTACAGAATGATGAATGGTTTGGGTTGGAAGGAACCTTTCAAAATTATCTGTTCCAGCCTCCTGCCATGGATGGGAACATCTTTCACTGGATTAGGTTGCTCAAAGCCCCATCCAGCCTGGCATTGAACACTTCCAGGGACGGGGCATCCACAACTTCTCTGGGCAACCTGTTCCAGTATCTGACCACCCTTATGGTTAAAAATGTCTTCATTACATCCAGTCTAAATCTATGCTCTTTCAGTTTAAAACCATTGCCTTTGTCCTGTCACACCTGTTGGNTTGGGTTGGAAGGAACCTTTCAAAATTATCTGTTCCAGCCTCCTGCCATGGATGGGAACATCTTTCACTGGATTAGGTTGCTCAAAGCCCCATCCAGCCTGGCATTGAACACTTCCAGGGACGGGGCATCCACAACTTCTCTGGGCAACCTGTTCCAGTATCTGACCACCCTTATGGTTAAAAATGTCTTCATTACATCCAGTCTAAATCTATGCTCTTTCAGTTTAAAACCATTGCCTTTGTCCTGTCACACCTGTTGGTGAAAAGTCTGTCCCCATCTTTCTTACAAGCCTCCTTTAAGTACTGAAAGGCTGTAATAAGGTCTTCCTGAAGCCTTCTCTTCTCCAGACTGAACAACCCTAACTCCCTCAGCCTGTCCTCATAGCAGAGGTGCTCCAGGTGATCATCTTTGTGGCCCTCTGCTGGACCCACTCCAACAGGTCCATGTCTTTCTTGGGGCTCTACGGCTGCATGCAGCACTCCAGTGGGGGCTTCATGAGAAGAAGAATCACCTCCCTTGACCTGCTGGCCACGCTTCTTTTGATGCAGCCCAGAATCTGATCGTTTTTCTGGGCTGCAGGAGGCTGCTGATGAGTAATTCTACGGCATTTGAATGCCGTCTTCTACTACTGTCTCTGTAGCGCCACTCAAACCTTTCCAAAAGCAAAGGCTTAGCCGAGTGCTGTTGAGCTGTGGATCAGATGGGAAAAACCCAGCTGCATTCACTAGACAAGTTGTATTGGTTCTGAATGGAGCAGTTGCCCATGGCTGATTTCCTGGTACTCATCAGTTGGTTCTGAGAAGATGCACACAATTTAGCCACATACCTACAGAATAAAGTCACCCCCTAGAACATATCCAAGCCTACAGAATGTCTCGTTTTAGTCTGAAAAAAATATTTTCTGTATTACTTATGACCGCATCATTATTTATAAAACAGTCATTTTCATCTATGGTTTCCTGGTTACTTTTAAACAAATAGTCTTCCTAACGATGAACACCTTAAGGACTTTTGAAAACAGATTGGTTTTTTTATCCTGAATTGTTCGCTGTTGAATTCAGTGCTTGTGAAAGATGCTAGATAGATAACTTCCTAGCATGAGGCTTTCCAGGCTTCAATCTGCATCAGCAACGAGACACATGCTTTATGTATTTCCACACAGCATCAGCAGAGGCCGTTCAGATGGAAGTGAGCCACAGGAACACATGGCAGAACAAGCTTCTACACTCTTGACATTTCTCCTGGTGTGGCCACCAGTGAACACAACATTCCCGTTGTCTTTGCGTCCCAAACGCTTGCAGTTGGAACTGAACCATTAAGTTCAATCCACCGTGAACAGCCGCTAGTTTTCACAACAGAGGGATGTAGCCTCAACTGAAGCCGGTGACAGAACTGAGAAGCTTCTGTTTCATTACACCACTTCTGGAAGAGTTTAACAATATATACACACTGCTGTCCTTAAAAGGAAAGTCACATCCAAGACAGAATTCACAACAAGTCTCAGAGTACACTTAGAAATGAGAAAAAGACTCACAGGATCTCTGGAAACTATTACTGTCTGACAAATCAGCGGAGCCTTCATTTCAAAGAATTTCAGCCAGTTATTCACATCCTCATCCGTGTTCAGAGGACAGGCAGAAAATTCTGGAGGCTACAGCAAAACCAAAAGCTTTATAAGTAAAAGGAAGGCACTTGTATCAAGACAATTTTTCTCTAAGCAACTTTCATCTGCTTTTCCCCTCCCCACTCTTCTGTTCCAATTCCTTCTTCCCTAAAAGCAGCTCACCAGTGCCCGTTACTGTGTTTCTGCCAGAAAAAAAAGTGACCAGGATATTTCTTCTTTCATTGCACAGGTAGTGGGGGAACTACTGAAGTAAGGATTCTCTTCCTGGTATATTTTAGAAGGTCAGTTATTTTTAAAAATCTTATTGCTTCTTATGAGTATGATCTCGGCTCATGTATTTAATTTCAATTCATTTTACAAGAGCTCTACAGTTCTTTGGCTGCCCACAGATTGCAAAAGAGGAGATGACAGTACTAAGGCCAATACAGCACCATGAGTTTTGCAATGTCGGTTTTGTAATGTCAGCTCCTTGCTTTACTACACTGTTTATCCTAACAGTTTATGCATACATTTAAAAATACAAAACAAAATCAAGGCACTAAGATGTTACACCCTGATTTGTACTTGTGTTTTCAGAAGGCTGCAGGAAGTTACATGAATTGAGAACAACTTACCATAACGTGAATCTTTGCTTTCCCCTTCTGAATGACAAACGTACCTCCCATCCCAACCGGCTTTTCTCCATAGTGTTTTTCTAAAATTTGTCTCAGGCAAGACACAAAGTTAAGTTCCCCAGTTCTTCCATTGGCTTTCACTTCAATGACCTGGAGAACAAAGTTAATTTGTCGCTGCTGCCTCCCACTGCAACGGTTTGTAAAAGTCTGTGAAAGCTGCTCTGAAATCCTCCCGAGCTTGTCACCCAAGATTACTTTCTGAAAATGTGAGTTTTACTGCAAGTGCTCCTCTGCTCACATCCATCCAGTATCTGACCACTCTCTTGCATGACTTTCTGTTCAGCACCAGTTTTGCCTGTGGAAGGTGCTGGGCAGCAAGTCGTATCACTCACATAAGGCAATGGTAAGCCCACCAGCTGCCTTCCACTCTGTTCTGAAGAAACTCTTGGAAATAGAAAATACTTCTCAGTTTCCATGCAAGAGTCAGGTTTTTGACTGCTCTGCCAACACCTCTTTGTGCTAGTTGTGGTGGAGGAAGCACTTCTACAAAAACTAGGCAAGTGCCCAGACCTGATTTACACAAGTCAGTCACTGTAAAACTGTTACATGAAATCACTGCTTGCTTGGGTTGGATTTGGGTGGATAACCTACGATGGAAAATTTACAATGGAAAATCTGTAGTAAACTAATACTTATCCCTCAAAAATTCAAATGCCTGTCTGTCTCCACCACTTCTTCCCCTCATTCACTAGCATCGGTCCCTTATGCTTGGATATTCCTTTAATGGAATTACTACTTTACTATTACCACAGAAAACTGACAGGAGAACACTGAAACATGAGTTTCCCTTCAGCCACAAAGCTCCACAGGCAAAGTCACCTTTGATCCAAATCCGTACCTTACCAGGTTGGCCCTCGCTGGCATAAAGGTTGGCCAACAGCCCAAACTCACAGTCACTGTATTTGCTGCTGTACTTCTCAAGCAGGCACCCCTTATCTGCAGGATTTATCTGAGCAATGTAGCTCCCGTTTACAGCAGGCTTTTTTTCACTCTTAGTTTGAACAATAGGGATAAGCTGCGAAAACAAACGTATAAGAATAAGATGAATAAGTTGATAAGAACATGTAAGAGTCAGTCAAATGAACAGAACTCACATAAATGCAATTTAAGCTTTGGACCATGAAATACTCCCTTTCATCACACAGCCCTCAGGAGGAGGTCTGTACTAGTAAGAAAAATGCACCAATATTGTAATGTCATTGAAAACTGCGGGAAACAGTTTTACTTTCTCTGTAGAGTTAAATTTAACGTTCTGCGAAGAGGAAGATAAATGCTAATGTTAAAAAAAGAGAAGGAAAGAAAAAAAAGAAGAAAAAAAGAGTCTAACCATTGAGATCTGGGCCTGCATGCAAGCCTTGGAATTCTAATACTTTCTCAGTGTATAGTAACAGCCACTATTATAGCGGCCCATATTTAACGCTGAGATGGTCTCTCTTATCTGCTAATAAATGCATCAAATCAAAAGGTATGGTAAGACCAGAGATTTATGCTTGAAAAGACTCTAACTGACCAAAGCCGCCTGAGGCAGTAGTTTTTGACTCCCATCTCTCCTGCAGGTGACCATTTTGTTTGTAGCATCTTTAAAATTTACAGTGGTAAAACAGAGCCATCCAAGAGGGCAAAAGACAGGGAATATTTGAAAGGCTTTTACCCATAACTTTGACAAGCCCTTCTAAGTCTTGTCTTTAAAACGTCTGGTCAGGTCTTTGTCAATCAGTTTCAAAAAACCCCACGTTTCTTGTAGGCTTCAAAGCAATCACATGCTTCCTGGAGAATTACAAGTTAAAAATTAATCTTTATTATCTCAACAGTGTGCACCTCATCGATTGGCACTCATCTGAATTCCTTCTAATGTGCTTTACATGCTTTTGACACGAATGGTGCTTATTAAATGTTTGGTGGTAAATGGAAATACCCAGCATGATACTGCTCTACTATTATGATACTTCCATGAATTCACTGCGAAACATCACATTTATTTACTGACCTCTGCATTTACTCCAAGAATCTTAGATGAAGCAGCTCCAGCTCCTAGAATGAAAGCTCCAGGCAGCTCTATCTCTTTTGCGACTGTATTTAGATCATAAACCTGCAAAAAAGAAACAATCCCTTGATTTTGGTGCAGTGCTCTACATTGGAACTGTAATTCTGTTCACTGTAACCTCTGGATGCATTTAATTCACAATGCCCTCATTAGTAGCTTGAATAATTAGGTTGGCTTCTGAACAATATAACATTTGGTAGTAACAAATTGGGTATGTGTCCATCTGTTGTATGAAGGGTAGAGTCTGCCTGTATGTTCCCCTGCCATTTCACCCAAAATTAAATTATTGTTCTCATGAAAATTCTATTTGTGTAAAATAAAAAAAATGAAGGAACTATCATATGGAGACAGATGGGGTGAGGTGTCAGAAAGGAGGTATGATATTCTTGGAAAAGGACAGTAATGTGAAACCAGTGTTGGCCTGAAAATACAAACACAACCAGTTTTTACAAAGAAGCGTAGCTGTGACTTGAAATCAGAGGCACGCACCAAGCCATATAAAAACATGCCGTCCAGCCCCTTGTTCAGCAGTTCCTTCCGTGGCTCCTGTCACAGACGGTACATCTCCAAAACTGTCCCACATTTGAGGGCAGCAGAAGATGAACCACCAACCACGATATGCTATTTTTGCTACGTTGTGTAAGATTACCTGATGTAGCCTATGTTTAACACACATCAGAATCAATCTCATAAAACACTGAAAATTAAGGCTTTTTTACCAGTGGAACCTTATAGTATCTATTAGTCTTTAGTTTTGGGTACATTTCAACGAGATATTGCTTTTCTTTAGACAAATGTATTAAACCCCACAGCTACAGGAAAAACTCACCTTTTCTTTCTGTACAACAGGTATGAGGTAAGGAACACCTCCCACATCTGCTATTCTAGGCTTTCCACAGATTCCTGGAAGAGTACAGCCAGTTAGATTGGTAAAATGTTTTCCCCTAAACATCTTAAATGAGCGTGCAGTCTAACCCACCAAAGAACTGGTTCCTCAAACTCCTAAAACCCTTTGAGAACCCTAGTTCTCTAGCATGCTGAGGGAAAGTGCTGTGCTATTAAGGATTCCAAGGACAGTAAACCCCGAAACAATTTGCAAATCTAATGCTGGGTAACCTCTGTACGATTAACTTTCGCTAAGCACAAAAAAAACCTTTACAGTGGGCAACAACTGGCATCTGCCAGTTCTCCAGTAAGATGCCCTCTCTACACATCGGATATTCCCACTGGGACTCCGCTTGCAAAATTTCAGCAAAGCTGGATGCCCAGGTCTCAGGACAATTCATCCCACTCATTTGGACTTGTATTTTAATGGATGATTCACCTTCTGGAAGTGTTTCTTTTGCTACCTTGATGACAAAGGGAACTCAGATGAATAGCACAGATTATATGTCTCTCTTCCAGACAGATTATATCAAAGAAGATGAATCCCACTGAGAATAAGACAAGTTCCACTTCACAAGTGGCAGGAATTTAAAAATGAGTGGAAGTACAATGCCTTAGGTTTAGATAGCGATTGGCGTGCATCTAAACAATTTCTCCATCTAGAAGATAACAACCTCATTTGAAAACCTTTCAGTAATAAATAAAGCTGATGAAATAAGTGAGTACTGCAATCAGAGGTTAAGAAAAAAAAAATATGGCAAGTACTTGGTAATGACTTGTTCTTGTTTGTACTGGCCAGGGCTTTGAACAACCTACTCTAGTGGGAGGTGTCCCTGCCCATGGCAGGGGGGTTGGAACTCAATGATCTTTAAGGTCCCTTCCAACTCAACAATTCCATGATACTATGATTCTATACATCAACGAAGAAGCAAATCCAGAAATAAAATGTAACCTTCCTCTCATGCATGTTTGTTACCTGAAAAACAATGTAAGCTCTCCCAACATCTTTGGAAGATCAAACGCAAGCAGGATCAGCTAGAAAGAACTGGACCACTCTTAGTAGAAGACAGCAGTGCTAGGTTACCTTTGGCAGGAAAGTTGAAGGGTTCCTGAGTCAGATCAGGACAGTCTACAACAGAGACTTCAGCATCAGCAAAGTTTTCTTTAAGCCCTTTCTGCAAAACTATAATAATGGCAAAGTTACTGACAATTAAAAATTGACAAGAGTTTGACAAGTTTCTAACAACAGTAGATATATCTCTTTAGGCTTTATTTCAGCAAGGTACATGAAACGCCTTATGCTTACCCTAAGTAACCCCATTGATTTAAATGTTACTGTCTCTAGGTCCTTGTTTCCCAAGTCAGAGCTTCAGGGAAGAGCAAAAGCTTGTTCAGGCAATTGTTAGCTACCCTAGTTATTAATTTAAAGACTTTTTAAGACCTTTTAGTTGAAATACAATAACTAACTGCTCCTGATAGCACTAGGAGCAGCAGAATGTGAAGTGACATGGGTAAATTTAAGCCACGTTCAGTGGTGGTTTTGCTTCACAAGAGCAGGTGATTGTGATTATGGTCAAGTATCATACAAGGGCAAAGGAGGAAGTTTTAGCTGAAGTGACAATCAGTTCTTTAAATATATTAACTGTGTATCTCAAACTGTCTCTGCTGCTTGGAGACTTCTGCTGCCACAGGACATTGTCTGTTATGCCTATGTTCATGTGGAGATTTTCTGGCAGGTGTCACTATCAGTACAGGACAGATGATGAACGGTGCTGATTATAATGAACAGCCTCAAATCTAAGCTTTTGGTTTTGCTTCATGTCAATGGTTTTAGGCTCAGAACCTACAACACCACTCAAACCACGGGGAAGATTCTGAGTTAGACAAGCACGCTGTTTGGAAACAACCTCCAAACCTTAATTGAGGGTTTGCCTTCACATCCACTGCTTCAAATACCATGGTAAAAGGCCCAAGTTCTTTCACGCCTGGGGTTTTCCTTTACCAGATGTCTCACACTACGGAACAGAAAACCCAGGCTGTGATCTCAAACCAGGCAGTTCCTTATTTACTCAGAAGAGTTCTCTGTGCCTTTGTTTCCTCTAATCAGGATTTCAGCTGCACCTTACTTCTTGGGAGCAGAGTCACCATGCTGTTAACCACCGGTGTCAGTAGAAGGAACTCGGCAGGTTTCTACACAATATCTCAGTACCTTCTGGTAAGTGGAAAAGGACAGTAAAAGGGCACTTCTGAAATTATACTCAAGAGCTGAACAGCAGCAAAATTCACAGCTCACAGAAGGTCCTCAGGACAGACGGGGGTGGAAAAAGGAAAGTTCTGCTTCACAATCCATCTATTCTGCTACTGTTTTAAGCTGTTCTGCTGTGAGTACACGCTGTTCCCTGCCGAGCCCACAGGTCTATGACAGCCCTGGCCTATTGCCCCAGCCTGACAGCTACTGGGTGAGAAAAGCACCGAGAGCCACACGGGGTGCTGCTGAGACCACACTTGTGAGAGCGTGGCAATGTCAAACTGATATGGATTTGGGAGAGCGTTAGGCTGTACTTGAGGACCTCTCTGAAAGAACAAAAAAAAAAAAACCCTTTAGTACATCTGCTGCAGGAGACAGACTGCCAGAAGGAATAATGCCTTTCTACAAGGGCAAGGAAAGAAGCTCATGAGCAGGGGGTTTGGAGAAGATCACTCCCAGAGGTCCCTTCCAGCCTCAACCATTCAGTTACTCCAAGTACATTTTGTGAGAGCTTTGGAAAGAAACAAAATAAATAAAATGTTTCCTGCAGCCTGGTTCTAAGGCAGCACCCAAAAAAGGAGCTGATAAGTTTGAAACTGCCATGCTACACTGCATCTTGTCAACTGTGCTTTTAGTAATCTTGAAAAAGAAATAAATATTGGAGGGTAGAGGAGGACAGATGATCCCATACGTGTAGGTTTGGTCTGTAATTGTCAAACTTTCACAAGCTCTGCACAAATTTGCAAATGCAGCAGACAGTTTTAAACGGGTTTGGGGGAGGGTTCACTGTTTGTGCTAAAGAAATAATAGCATATAGAAAAATAGTGCTTTTCTTTACACCTCTGTGTGCAAAAAGCAGGAGCATTCTGCATGTACTAGCTGTAGAAAGGTTTTGATAAGTTTAAAAAGTACATTATAAGTTTGCAAAAAGTACCACACTGCATGACTTACCCCCAGCAAGCTCCTCCAGACTTGGGACATGAAAAGCAAACCTTTCGACTTTGGCCATTTCCTAAATGGTGCTGATTTCTTCAGGTAAGAAATTACAATACACCTCGCTGTAGGGGCGACTGGTCTGTCAATAAAGATAATAATTTAACTATTAAAACAGGAAAACAGCCTTTTTTCAATGTGTTACTTATTTTTTGGTTTCACTCAGGAATACATAGACAACAGTAGAACTCTAGTTCTGTCATCAGAGGAAAGCCTGACAGCTTTGATATTAATTTTCTTACGCACTTTGGAAGGAGCTGTGTCTGTTGGCTCCAGAGCTGGCTCAGAGCATTACATATGGCTGGTCCTCAGGCTTACAACTGGCTGTAGGCAAAACACAACCCACGCTGAATCCAGATCAAGGGACAGGTCAGGAGATTTATCTCTCTGTTGTAATCCTGGAGTCATAACTTACTTTTGACAGAAAACTGAATTTTCTGAGCACATGAACTGCCTCCTCGGGTCTTCCCTACCTTAATGTTTACTTCTCCAGCATTGGCTACGCTATGGTGGACTTTCAACTTTAGCAGCAACATGGTCTCTCAATTGACTCTGGGCATGTGTTTCCCCTCCTGGAGTGGAACAGTTTAGCAGCAAAAGAGCAAACAACAGCAGAGAGTTCCACAGCTTCAGGTTCTGTATGGGTACAGAACCCACAACAAAAAGTTTTGTCTGAACATCAGTTTAAGAACCCCTTTGTAAATGAACTGTGTGTCAGTCAGCTTTGCAACAGCCAAGTCAGCTACTAGGGCACACCACTAGCTCAGGGCAGAAACAACTGATTATCCTCTGCCTGTAAATCAGCCACAGCAATCATTAACTCCTTTCTGCACAGCAGAAAAGGAAAATGGAGCCAAATTATCCAAATCTCAGGCCTTGGAGGAAAAAGCCAAAAGCAGAGCTTTTGCTAGGAAGGACTGTGATGTGAGTGAGCTGTTTAGGTATACTTTTAGCTTCTATTTTAAAAATATCCTAGCTTTTATCATTGTTGAAAATCATAACTGTCCTTATACCATAGGCCTCTCAAGTGTGCATTAAGGAAAAAAAAAACACTGGAAAAAAAAGAAATAAAAAGAGTTGGGAGATCATAGCAGTCACCTAACTGAAGTCTTCGAGCTCTAAGTTCAGCCACCCCAAATTATTGCCGTAGCAAATAGTTGAGAAAGGGAGAAAGACATCTACCTCTGTAGAGTAATTCTCATCTTGGTTGGTCTTATCCTACCCCACAGGTGAATCCCTCCACCCCCCAGCTGTGGAGGAGAAAATAACAAGGTAGATTTGGTGCCTCTGGCAGAAGGCTGCTGTCGGATGGAAAGAATCAGATTCCAAGACTGTAAGTGTGCACCAAATACAAAAAGGGAGCACTTCAGTCAGAGAAAAAAAAGTGAGAAGATGGCTTTGGCAGCATTAGTTTAGATGGTCCTTATCCCCTCAAGAACCCTTTGCTGTGTCCAGAAGGCAGCTGTGCCAGCAACTCAAGTCACTGGTTCAAAAGACTTGAGAAGACAGGTTAGAACTGCTGTTGTGCAAAAGGCAGCACCAAGACCTAGACACAGTTCAAATAAGTAGGCTCAGATATAGCGCCCGGACCATTATTTGCTGTTTAAAGGACAATAGTCTGCTCCCCATGATCAAGGGAGGAAAAGACTAGGAAAAGCTCTAGGTACCATAATAAACCTGATTGCTAGACAGTAGTCCTTACCTGGAAGGACTCAAAAGAGAAGCAGATCCGTCAATCACCACTGCAAGGAGAGCATTCACAGGGGAGTTTGGAGTGGGAGAGCCTGAAAGGAGACAACACCACACAATTAGGATCCATTGTGGTGGGGTAGGATGACATTGAACTACTACAGAAGACTTTCAAAGAAAGAACACAAATTCTAAAAGGACGATAAAATTATTAGATCTCAGATGGTGCAACAAGAATGGAGAGAACAAGCACCTAAGGAGACTTTAGGAGTCTATTGTTTTGAAGCAGGAAGCAAACATCAGAGACAGTAGTCAAGGGGCAGCAGAATGCGATGAAACGGGAACCACGATATTAATGGGGTGGGGAGAGTTGACTAGTATCAACAATCTGAAGCAAAACTAGTTTGGAGGGTAGAAGCCAGAAAGGGGAGGTTACAAGCAGGCAAGAGATGAGTCAGAGTGTGTGTGAGGGAATAAATAAATAGGAAAAATTGAAGATGCAGTCAGTGAGAGAAGAGAAATTTAGCAACAGCACCAAGAAAAGCAAAGAAAAAAAATCTCAGATGCCTCCTCAGAGACTGTATTCCTCAGCCGGGACCGTGCCAGGAGATCCCGAGGGGAGGAAGGCAGCGGGAGAGCTGGGGCAGCAGGGATCTAGGAAAGGTGAGGGGGGATCATAGCAGGGCAGGACCAGAGGAGCCAAGCGAGACTGGGATCCGAGGGAGGGCACCCAGGCAGCCCAAGGCAGCAGAGAGCGGGAGCAAAGAAACACTGAAGCTGACACTGCGAGGCCAAAGAGGAGGCTCTTCAGGCGGGAGCCGCAGCCAGAGGGAAGGAGAGGCAGGACAGCAGCTGCGAGAGACCGGCGGGTCAAGGAGTAGCCCTTCGGAGTCTCACAGCGAGCGGGAACTGCGCCCTGAGGCAGTTCTGCCCCAGAGCTGGGACCGGCCAATGAAGGGGGAACAGACAGCAGCTGTTCCGCGCTGGCGGGCGATTCCCGGCCCCGCACCCGGTCGCCGTTCGCGCCTTAACCGCACGTACCTACCCCGCTGTCCAGGCTGCGCGGCGGCACCGCCCGCCCCCACCGGCCGTTCCCGGGGACAGACGGGCCCGCCCGCTTGCCCCGCCACTCCCAGCATGGCGGCGAGAGGCGGCCGATCGACCCGCCTTTCCCTCCCTCCCGTCAGCCCCCGCGACTCTCGCGATCACCCGGAGTTATTTAAGGTCTCGGGCGGCCATTTCGCGCCCTCTGTGACAGGATACGTGAGGAGGCGGTGAGTGAAGGTGCGCTCGGTATCCGCCGCCATCCGCGGGGCTGGGGCCGTGGGAGCCGGATGAAGGTGGCGATATCGAGTCGTGTCCGCTCGCTTAGCGCCTCCACCGGACAGCCCGCCGGCGGGGTAGGCCCTGGGGCGGGCTGGTGGAGCGGCCTCGGTTCCCCTCGGGAGCGGGCAGTGTGGCGGCCGCCGGTGAGGCTGTTCTTGGGAGCGGTGCCGGTGGGTGCCCACGTACAAAATGTCTGCCGTGGCGCTGGCTGGGGTGGGGGGTAGAGGGCGCGAAGAGCGCGTCCAGCGCCTTTCGACCTGAGGTAAATGTTGGCCACTTAATCGATGGCTGCTTTTGGGAGGAGAGAAGATTGTGTGAAATAATAAGCCAGTTCTGTAGAGTCTGATCTTTTCAAAGATTAATAAGACTCACATTATGGACGCATGCAATGAAATATTGCCTTGGAATTCTTCTTATGCATGTAACATGACAACAATGATGTGTTATTTGGGTAGCAAATCAATGAGAAATCAGAATTTAGCCTGTTGCTTTTGATATTTTTACTTAATACAAGTTTTTCAAGTTGTTCTGGTAAATTCTTTAAATAGTACAGTGAATCTCCCTGTTCAGGAACTAGAATTATTGGGGCCCAAATTTGGAATAGTGTATACATCCTTAGCCCCAAATAATCAAGAGGAGGTACAAGTGTCTACCTGTTTTGGTTTTGGAGGAAAGCAGCAGAAAATACCTTCTCTTAATGTAATCATCCAATATCAGAAGTGAGTCCATCAACATCTTTTATGCAGAACACCTCACAGTATTGTTACCATGGTCTTCAAGACCCAGGATTAAAATATCCGGAGTTACCAACCTTAATCTATAAAGCTTGGAATAATTATACCGCTGCGAAATGTTTGCCTCCTGGATATTTCTTAATTTGTGGAGATAGAGCATGGAACGGAATACATGCTTGCCCACTAGGAGGACCATGTTACATAGGAAAATTGACCTTATTTGCACCAAATATCTAAATTTTAAAAGATAAACGGAAAGTTAGGTCTACAGAAGTATATACCCCAGACTGTAATGATCAGTTAAAAACTTTCAATTTATCAGCGAACATATTACTCTCAATTTTCGTTACTCCGGTTGCTACAGGTTACGCTCTTGAAAATGTAGATAGATTAGCCTGCTGGGCGATAAAACAAATGAATGAAACCTCAAACATATTGTCTGAGATGCTAAACGATGTAGACAGTATTAGGCATGCTTTATTCCAAAATAGTGCAGCTATAGATTCTTTATTATTAGCCCAGGGCCACGGATGTGAAGATTTTGAGGGAATGTGTTGCATGAATTTATCGGATCACTCAGTATCTATACACAAGCAAGTGCAGAAAGATCCAAGAACAGATGCAACATATACAGAAAGTACATGATCCAGTTGGCTTGATAGGGTGGCCTGAATGGTTGAAACATACATGTAATAGTTTTGTGTGGTTTAGCTATAAGTTTGATAGTATTGCCTTGTTTTGTTCAGTGTTGTCAAATGCTAACCTCCACTATATCTCTTGCAACACAAAACAAAAAAGAGGGAATTGTAGAGTCTTGATTCTTTGTTCAATAGAATAATGTGGGACAAAGTCATGGTTATTAAGGACACGTACGAGAAAACCTTGTACTTGCCAAAAAGAACATCAGGAACAAAGGAGGTAATAAAGATAACAATGGAATGCATAATAAACCAGTAAAAGGATACATGTTTGATGTATATGTAAGATACTAACTTTTGAATGTTTTTAACCAATGAACAGTAATGTAATAACTTGGTATTTTTAAGAAAAGAAACTATTGGGTAATGAGATCAGCATGTTCTGACTGCTTAACATATAAAAATAGCTTTGTATCTTGAATAAAGCAGACGCATCTTGCATCATATTGGTGTGTGGCTGTGTCTCGTCCCACCTCGAGAGAAGCACTACAGAGAATCTCTGCAACACAGTTACATGCTGGTCATTTTTCTTCCTCAGGAGATGTGTCTGGTGTGCCAGCTGTTAGAAGTGGAGCTGCAGGAGAGGAGGTCAATGATGCTGAGCTGCTGACTGTAAGTAGTTAATAGTGTAGCCTGTGTAGTTAATAGTGCTGGTTGTGTGTTGTGTGTGTTCGTGCTTTTATTTTAGGTTGTACCGTCCCTGGACTCTCTGTTCGTGATGTCTTGGGTGAACTGACAGTAGTGGTTCATTCAGGGCACAACACTGCAGGTTTCTGTCAAAAATCCCCTTTCCTCACAGAATTGGGCCCCTGCCCCGCTCTAAGTGTGGTAGGATGAGTTTAAGGTCTAGTGTACTTCTAAGCCTGGATTTAATGCAGGATTGGAATGAAATACTTTCATTGTGAAAAATGCAGTAGGGGGAGTTCTGCCTTGGACGGTTAGATGATGCAAAAAGCTATCTGTCTAAATGTAAGCTGCATAAAGTTCTGTCACTGGTGTATGGCTGCAGCAGATTCGTGACCTTTTTATACTGTTCTGAGATTGGAGTTCGAGGTCTCTGCAGCTGTATGGATTAAGGAGGAAATGGAACTTGGTATTGTGAGCAGTCAAGGTGCTTCAGGTTCTGTATGCATTTGTTCTGGCCTGCTATTGGTATTCTTTACTGCTAGTCAGTATGTGTCTTCAGTGCTTTCAGACTTCTCAGTTTGCTGTTGCCTTCATTTTCACATGCTTTAGGGCAGCCTTCTTCCTGAATCTCTGTGCTGAAACATGGAACAGTTATCCAAACAGCAGGTGATTGAGAACAGTAGATGAGTTCTCCTGTAGTGTATACGGGTGCCAAGTTGTGTATTTAAAATACTAATGGATATGAGGTTATTAAGGGCTTATATGGGGTTATAAAGGGTTATTAAGCATTGGAATGGGCTGCCCAGGGAAGTGTTGAGGCACCATCCCTGGAGGAATTCAAAAGATGGTTGACATAGTGCTTAGTGACAAGGTTTAGTGATGTTTTTTTTTATCAGAGTTCAGTTGATGATAGGACTAGATGATCTTAAAGGTCCCTTCCAGACTAGACAGTTCTATGTGTCTATAATGATGGGTTTGTGAAATTATAAAAAGCACAGTAAAATTACAAAGATGGAGATCTGCAAGGGTAGTAAACGATTAACATGTAGGTAAAATAACTTGATGCTGTTACATAGGGAGGTTCTTCTGGTGTGTTTCAGTCCCTTTTGTATAGACTTGGGCAGCTGAAGGGGTGCATTGGGTTGTTCTGTGCGTTCAACTGAAAATGAACATTTTGATTGTGGGTCTGGTCTCCATGTGGTTTGATAACCAGTGAAGAAAGGGTTGATAGATGTTTAGAGCAGGAGGCTCTAGCCAGCAAAACAGAGAAGGTGACAATGCTTCTGATGATGACACTGGCTTAGATTAGTTTTTAAAAGCTGTAAACCACAGGAAAGTGGGTATTTGTGTATGACTTAAAACTACATTATCCTTACAAGTATAAGACACTATTGGCTACACACCTGCTTATATGAGGGAAAGCTTATTCCTAGCAGGGAGAGGGTTAAAACATTCAGAAGTCATCAGTACAGGTGTCTGAAGCTAGCCTTGTTTTTAGCAGGAGTTGGACCAAAAGAGCTGTAAAAATCGCATCTGACCTAAATTATGCCATGATTATCTTGAGATAAGTGGCTGCATCTTCACTGTTACTATGAAGGCTAATGCATTTGCTCATGGTTCAGAGGGAAATATTTATTTGCTCACAGGTTATTATTGTAAGTTCACCCTTTTAGCTGGAGTGGTGGAGGTCTTGTTACCTGATTAACATAGAAATGTCTTTTATTTCTTGAATTCTCATTGATTTTTAGGGCAAACTGAAACATGACTGATACAGATGGGTCACAGTCTTCTGACTCCTATTACCGAGGAGCTGATGCCCAGGAGTTGATACACAGGCAGCAGAAAGAACCCGCTGACAAGGTACATGCCTGTGAAACAAATACAGGACTGGAGTCTTCACTTTCAAGGCAGAAGTGTGGTGCTCCTGAGGAGTCTTCAGAGGAGCTTAACAGTATATGTAAACCTTCAGTTGAGGTTTTACTGGACAGCAGTGACTCAGAAATGTGAGCTTTTATCTCTAGTTAAAATTTTTCCTGTGAGGAACCCATGTCATTTATCATAAAAGTATATGTTCTTCTAAAAGTAATTTTTCTTTTTTACTTCAGTGATGTCTGTGCTGCTAGTGGCAGTCAGTGCCAGCCCAAGTGCTCTGTTGCATCTTCAAAGAAAAAAAGCAGATCTGGATCTTCAAAGAAACAAGTTGAATCTGTTACAGGAGAGCCTAACAACGAAAGCTCTTCAGATTCTTCTCTGTCCCCTCCAAGTCCAGTGAAATCATCTGAAACTTCCACCAAGAAGTCAAAATTCAATTTGAAAGCCATTCTTGCCTATCACTTCAGGGGAAAGAAGTTTAGAGCTGCTGCACACCGAAAATACAAGTGTAGCTCACACCAGAAGAAGAAGAGAAAGTATGAGAGTACACAGATGCCTATAGGGAGGCCACCACTGACAGCCTCACCTCAAGAGCAAAAGAGAAGGCTTCTGCACAGAGGCTTTCAATTCCCGTTTGTTGAAAAACATTACGGGAAGAAACACATTCCCTTAAAGATGGTTCTTGGCTATGAGGTGGGTCCTTTGTTTGGTGGCATAAAAGTAGTATTACTTAGTCTAAAAACGAAGTGGATTTTAATTGGCTTCTACCTGATATGCTACAATAAACAAGGAAACAGTTTTAACTTCTGCTAAACAGGACACTTCATGTTGTTTGTTTAATAACTTCAAGACAAGCACAGATCAAATATGGGTGTCAACGTAACATTGCAATTCTGTTCATAATATAAATGCTTTGTAGTGCTATTTCTAAAATCTCACCTCATGCTTTCTGTTTTAGAAAGCAGCTGCAAAGGGATATTTCCAGTACGTTGAAATGCTTAAATACGAAGAACATCTTAGAAAAGCTTTAAAAGCCCTTCAGGCTGGTGAAGACTTAGAAAGAGAATGCCTGTCAGTACGGAAGCACAAATACTTAGATGATGAAGGCCCCATTTCCCCCATTCAGGAGACAAAGTAAGTTCATTCTTAGATATTCAGGTGGTATAAAAATTGCGCTTTTTTAAACTAAAATATACGTTTGTTTATATACGGGTAGATGCATCAAACAGACACAGCTCCTGGTCACCCCCAGCCTGTTGGCTGGTGTGGGGAAGGGCATCAATGCTGCTCTAGTTGCAGACCTAAAACACAGCACCATACGGGCTGCTATGAGGAAAGCTAACTCCAGACCAGTACAATCTGCTGCTCTTAGAGTGGAGTTCAGGAGGTAGTACAGTTGCTTGTAGGAGCATGTGAGTTTGTGGCAGAGTTGTAGATACACCGAGTCGAGTTCCTATGCTGTCCTTTTAGCCTGTTTACCAGTGTAATACTAAATATTTCAGTACTGCTAATGATGGCTACTACAAAGTCTTTGTTCTGCTGCTGAGCATCCTGATCTGAATTTCTGTATTTCAGTGATGATGATAACTGGAATTCTGATAATCCAGAAGACTTTGATGCCAGAGTTGTGGTGAGTAAATATTCCTTAACTTCAGAAAATCTCTAACCTTTTTTCTCTTCTGAGGCTAAAGAGTTAGTAGATAGTGTTTTCAGTACTTAATTCTTGAGCTTACTTCTAGAGTTACCTGCATGATACTTGTGACTCTTGATCTGGAATGCAGAAGGAAGCTGTTGTAAGAGTCTATTTAAGACTCTACTCCTTGGAGTAATGCTGAATTCTAGAGTTCTCTGAAGAGTTCTTAAAGTCTTCAGAGTTACTACCAAAATTTTACCTTTTAAGGAATGGAGCTCAAAACTAGACTTTTGAATATTTCTGTCTTCTATTTCTGTAGGAGAACAGCTCTTTCATTATAAGCAGCAAAATTCCCAGTAAGAAAAAATCACAACCAGAAAGGAAGCATGCAAAATCAACTGACGTGATGGAAACGGAGGAGGAAGATGACTCTGCTTCTGAGAGCTCTGTGGTTCTGAAAGTTCCCCTCAGCAAACAGAACAGTAACAAATGAGGTGGCAGTGGTCACTCTTCACATGTGTTTCTCATGGCCTACTTTACTTAAAACACTGATCTGAAGGGAATGTTGAGCTACCAACTGAGCAACTAATCAGGTTTGGTTTAAGGTGAGTATATTGGGCTTGTGTCTGAGATGGTTAAAAAAATCCAAGTAAAATCTGTCTTTTTGCCAAGCTTTTAAGGGTCTTCTGTGCTGTCCTTTATCAGGTGTGTAACATCCTTGATTCAGTGGCTGATGGTTTTGCTGAAATGTAACTTTTGTTAACCAGCGGATCACAGAATTTACATAATTAGGAAAACAAGTTCCAAATACTGTAAGATAGAAGCAGCACAGCACAGAAGTGTGTGCGTTTGTGGATGTCCATATACATGCTCATGTCACAATGGACACCTGGGATCCATTTTCTCTTTCAGAGCTGACTTTTTTGTGAGTGGTGCCTGAGGGGTTATTTTTCAGTATCTTAAGGAAATGTAGGTTGTACTTTAAAGTACTTGGAAGAGCTGAATAAGGCTTAAAGACAGAATGAAAGCTTAATGCGAATCTTTGTGTCAACAGTGAACATGCAAAAGTTGTTAGCTTGGACAAAAGTTCTGTTGCAAAATATGGTTAATGCATTTGAATGATGATAAAATCAATATGTGTGATTCAGGTTGTCTGTTCCACGTGGAGTAACTTTTCAGACAACTAAGTCTCTGCTCCTGAATCTTAACGCAATCTGAAGTTCTAAGTTACTAAAATAACTGAAGCAGCACAGTGAGTCTTAAAGATTCTTTTTCCCCTCTTGCTTTCCCCTGCCCAGGACGGGGTCTGATGTGACTAAGCAGATGATGAAGGCTCTTTATAAATGAAAGTACTTAAGCATTGCCCCAATTGCAAATACCTTTCTCAGAGGTGTTTTGAACATGACTAGTGAATGTGTGGAAATTGTCTGAATGTGGCTAACTCCTAGATGACAAGGCTGTTCTTGACAGCAGTAGAAATAAAAAAGCTTTTGAGAAGTTGACTTGTGAATCAACGAGGTGTATTCACTCAAATACTCTGTCAGCAACAAAGTAAGAGCTGTTTGGCAGTTAAAAGTATTGCTGAACAGGAGTGTTGTCAGAAAAAGACTATCTACTGGCTTGATAGGTGCTCAGATAAAGAGAGCAGGTCAAATTCCATTCCTCATGTGGTGAAAATAAGGGCCCAGATCTTCATAAAGGAAGTTTGGGGTTTCCCAGTTGTGACTTGGTAGCTCTAAGGAGTAAGGCTTCAAAAGTTACTCTTCACTAGTTAAAGATCCTAATTACTCTTGGTCCAAAATTAATGCCAAAATGTAACTCTTTTAGGCATCTACCTGAGAAATACTCTGTATGGCTTGAAAGACTCATCCTGGATCTAGGAGTGGGGTTCTTGCTTGGTAAGGCCTAGCAAGGTGGTACGTGGAGTCTCGCTCATTCTGCAGTTCATGTGATGAATTTTTCTGTTCAACTGCTGAGTGACTCAGAAATGAACTAAATTTCAATTCTGATTAGAACTGGATAAACATACATGAAAATCAAGCTTATTTCAACTGTTAAATTGATTGTTGAAACCTAGCTTTTGGCTCTATGAGTTGTCACTTACTTGACTGTATCTGATAGTTCTTTTCACTTTGCTTTTTCCCTCCTAGTTTATCTTGCTTTTGGAAGATGAAATACTGCTCAAATTTCTTGAATGTGCAAGGTAAGCTCTTCCTTGGGTTGCAATTCTTCAGGTAGCTTTTTTGCTTTACTTCACAATGTTTTGAAAAAAACAGTATTCTGTAGTTCAGGTGAATACATGACAGTGTGTCAGAGCAGTGCAGCTTCTTTGTGAGGCTTCCAAGCTTTCCAGAATTGAGTTCAGGGTAACATCTCTTTAATTGGCCTGACCAAAATGAGAACCTGTGGCCTTTGAATGAAAACTAAAACTTGTTGAATACTTGGTCTTGAAGAGCTATCAAATGCAATTTTGTTAGAAGTGATAAATAGAAATATTTTGGTTTTACCTGATGTTGAATGCTGTGGGGCAGCTTTATCTGTTTTGGTTTGGGCAATGTCTGGGATCTTCCCTGCTTAGATGTTACAGAATTTCTATAGGTGTAGTCTCCTGGTGGTGCCTCACCTTCTCTTTCTGTCCTGGGGGTGTTGGTACAGCTGCAGCTTCTGATTGCTTCTCTCTGGCATAATTTCATCTCAGTGCGTGGTCCTTGCAAGAACAGGAGGGACAGCAGAACAGAGCTGTTAGTTTTGCAAGTATGTGTTGCTAAAGCTGTGAAACTTGTCACCAAGTTTGCGTGGCTTCAGGAGAGTCCAGGAGGTGGTGTGGAAGGCAAAGGCATGTAAGATTATTGGGCTGGAAAACATCTTTAATGTAAAACCGTAGGGTTGGAAGGGACCTTAAAAATTGAGTTCCAACCCCCCTGCCATGGGTAGGGACACCTCCCACTAGAGCAGGTTGCTCAAATGTGGGGAAACCCTGGGCAAATAATGACACCTTGCAAGAATGTACTTCTGTAAGAGGATAGGAACAGGACATTTTATTCTTATGATGGTATATTTGATCCTGAACTTCTTGCCACAGTTACCTCTAAACTATACCTGTCTCTAAAATCAGAAAACATAGTGGAAGGTGACAGTTGTTTAATGGTGTGTAGCAAACTCTACATTTGGTGTATAGTTTATATAGGTGACACTATAAAATAGTGTCCAGTGCAGTTTCAGAAACAGTGGGGAGATGAAAGCTGGTGTGTTCAATCTGTTCTAGCACGTGTTCAGTTTTTGTCTGTTGCTATAGACAAAAACCTGGAACCTAGTGCTTAGAAAAAACCCTTCTTTTGCAACCCACAGCTGATACACGTATTAGTTGTGTTACTTATATGAAGGGACAATATTTGCATGTATGCAAACAAGAGTTTGTTCCAATACTGGTGAATCTAGGGCATGGCCTTCGTGTAGCAGAGTGTAGGGATGTGGCTTTCTCTCCATGCTCTGTGGGTGAACACACCAAAGGGGCAGCAGTGAGTGATTGTAACTCTTTTGCACTGCTTGAAATCTTTGACAGCTGTTTGCTGACCTTCTGACCTACAAACCTCTTACTCAGATGGGCTTCAGTGGAATGTGTTATTAGTGGAAGAGGTGAGTGAGCTTTGCATTTCTCCTGAACGTCAGCATGAGTGTTCAGACTTCTTCAGGTTCTGCTTCCTCAGAAAGTAACCAGACTGATGTAATTAGTGCACTTTATGGTATCTGCACCCAGCAGTATCTTCCTGATGGGGTGTTCAAAAAGCAGTGCTACAGTATTTCAACAGCTGGCATCGTTGGTTTTCATGCAGATGTGCTGGTGAAACTTGGTATTTCTGTTGAAACAAGTAGATTAAAAATTTCTTACTGGGGAAGCTTATCAAAAACTTTGAAGAACTGTTGAATTGTTACAGGATAAAAGTATAGTTAAATGGATGACCTTGTTCCAAAATATTTCTTCTCAGGGCATTTCTGTGACGTCTGGAACACAGTGGAAAGCCTCTACTTCAGGGTAAGTATCAAGGAAATAGTTGCGTTGTCCTAGATGGAGGTAGTTGGATGAGGATCATAAAGGCATTAGCATTTTGGATGACATTTTACAAAGAAACAATGTTTTAATTTGAAAGAAAAATACCCAGAGGGCAGTTAGTGGCATGTTTCAAAGTTAACTGCCCAGGCTTTAAAACCAGAAGCTTATTTTGCAGACATTATGAAGAGTTAATGGTTATGCCTCGTTATTCAGCAAATAGACACAACCTGCTCTGTGTCTGAATTGAAAAACGTGGCTAGAAGAGTAACAGGTTGTGCTTTCCCCACTGTACAGCTAATTGCAGTGGTGACAATGAGACCTGTAACAGGTTTACTCAGTGGGACAGTTACACAAATGCTGTTGAAGATGCAGGTACTGCGAAATCCCAAGCATGTTTCTGAATTGTGCATCCTGCATACTAAAGGAAGTAGAATTAGCCAGGTAAAGGAAAAACACTTATTGTAGATGGCTTCTTACAGTGTTTTTGTAAGCTGTCTTATAATAGTATGTTGTGTTTTCTTTACATTATGGTATCAGCTGACTCTTGGGTGACTCCTTTGGTTGTATCTTAGTCCTGTAGTGCTCCAATCCCTTAAATTGCTGATAAATTTTGTTGATAGTTGTGTGATAAACTGGGCTGTGGCAAGAAATGCTTTGCTTTGGCATTAGCTTTCAGACAGTGTAACTGGACTGCGGTCTGCCTGCATCATATTGAGTACAAAAGTACCTAAGTCTTAATGAATTACTAAAATACCAAAGAAACTTGGAACTGTTACTGACATGCAACAATTTACTGCTTTTTAGGAAGTCCATGCCATGGTCCCGTCTGAATTAGCATCTTGGTAAGTTAGTGTGAGGTTGGTTTGAGCTGGCTATATTGCTGTTTTCTCTCACTGAGAAGATGCAGCGTTGTTTTAGATAAGAGCTTACCTTCCCCCAAACTTGAGAATGTTGTGATGATTGGCAAAATGTTCAACTGCTCTGAAAAGAGTGAGTGAGAATTAGCCTGTCTGAACAAATCACTACATGAGTGTCCTTTTCATGTCACTATTCAGGGCATCTGAGCACTTCTGTGCAGTGTTTTGTATCACTGAGCAAAGATCATGACTCTTTGACTTCTAAAAGTAAACAGGGAATAAGAAGAGCTGTCAACTTAAACAGGATATTGTACAGACATGATTGTAACTTTAGATGTTATTCCAGATACAGGCTATCAGGAATGTCTGTGGAAGTTAGAATCACTTTAGTATGAAGTACTGCTCCAGGCTCAGCTGGTTTATGTTGCACGTACCTGTCAGTTTGTAACCCTGTCCTGCTTCCTCGGGTGACAGGTAACTGGGGAGAATGAGAGAAGAAATGGAGGATGCCACTTCACAGAAAACTGAAGCCCCTTCTAGGTTAGTGCAACATTAGTCCTTCATCAGAGGGCTCTGGTTTTCGGTGGCTGGAAGTCTGTATCAGATGAAGCATAGTGACTTGTGGACTGTTTCAGGGACTTTTAGCACTATTTTTGTGTATTTTAACATAGTATTCACTGTTGAGTGAAGAATACCTTGATTTGTCCAAAGAAAACTCATACAAATTTCTCAGTCAAAAAGGATGTGATCAGCTTAACTGCTTAAACTGACAGTTCTACAAGTTACGCTTGGCAGGAGAGCTGTAAGGAGGGTTCTGTGTGAGTACAGTGTTGTGCTTAATTCCCTTTGATGTTTGCCTTTCAGGGAATGTTAACATTAAAACTGTTGATATTATGAAGGTGTTACTTCATCTTCCCCAAGTGTGGGTGTGTCATTTACCTTCCTCCTTCCCCCAAATGTCTTGAAACCAGTTTAAAAGACCCTTAGTAGGATCTCTAAACCCTTTCCAGCCTGCTTGATTTCTGTCTATTGTGTTTGCTTCTGCTCTCAGGAACGTTGAGGTCTATCCCGATAGGATCTCCTCTGTAGGTTCATGTCGTTGGAAACGCCTCACAGATTAAACTTGTGGTTTGGCTTTACCCATTGAACTACCTGTTAGCTCTGTGGGATAAAACTACAAGACAGATGTTGGCAGATGCAGCATCCCAGGAACTGCAGTAACACGTTACCTTCTCCTTTAGGTACTGCCTTAGGCTTTCGGTACAGATGGAAAAGTGATTCAAGTGGGAAAGCTTGGTGAGAGTCAAAAGGTGGGTTTGTTCTGGGACTTCAAGTGTAACCATGTTGAATTGCATGGGCTGAACTTGCTGCTCAGCCAGGCTTCTTCTGTAGTTACCTGATTTCTAACATTATTTTGTGTGGTTTGAGTTTTCTGGATGGCTTGAAAGAGTCTGTTGCTCCCTTGATCATGAAGGAGTGATTATTCTTCTTTTGTTGGCTGTAAGGAGGGACAGCACTGTCTGAACTGGAAGTAACTCCAAAAACATGCTGCATTCTTGTTCTATGTCAAGAGATTATATCTTTAAGTTTGGGTTTTAAAGAGTTAATTTCTGAGCAGTTCAGCCAGTTTACTGCTACGCTGTTAAAATTCCTGGTGCCCCTTTTTATAGAATGCAGCGTTTGAAGTTTAAAAAAAGCTAAATACTCTGTGGAAGAAGTATCAATCCTTCATGGTAGGAATATATAAAATCTGAGAAGAATCCTAAAGCTGCTCTTTCTGTTAGGAAATTTGTGGAGTCTCTTTTACCCTCCTGAGTTTCCCTCAGCTTTTGTGAAATGAAGGGTCCATCAGTGTAGCTTGTCAGGAGACACTCACTGGCACCTACAAATGAGCAGTTGTGGATGAAGAGCTGCTGCAGCTCTTGCACCGTGTGGTATCTGCACCCAGCAGCCTCCTCCTGCTGGGATGTTCAAAGAACGGTGTGACAGCACTTCAGCATCTGGCATCGTTGGTTTTTGTTCTGCCTGTGTCTGTGAAACCTGGTATTTCTGCTGATACAGTCTTTGTCCCCGTCAGGGGTTTGGGTGTACTTGCTGCGTTCCTGTTCCAGTGTCACAACTGGATACTGGCCGGCATCAAGAACTGGAACTCGGGAAGTGCATTCAGTTTATTTTTTTCTTTTCTTTTTGGTTTATTTTTAAGCAGGTGCTTTAAGATACAGAACAACGTGAATTCTGCTCTGTTACAAGGATGAGCTGTGGGAGATGGCAACAACCTGTTTGCTGGGTTAGCACTGAGATACTCTTCAGTTCAGAAGGTATCATGCAACGTTTGTGTGTTGACTTGGTGTGACTCGGGAAGGTTGAAGCTTCAGTGAACTGTTGCAGACAAGCGTAGGAACCGGGGTGGTGTGTGCAGCACAGCTTGCTGGGCAGTGCTCACCCCAGGTCTTGGCAGGATCTGAGGGGGTTGTTTATCTGCAAGTCATTTTTGTGTGTGTATATACACTTCAAGTGGATGTCACTGTTGTGCAGTGATTTGTAGTACAGGTTTCTGCATTAGAGTGCTGCTGGGTACAGATTTTTAGGGTGGTTGGTGTATACACAGCCTGGCTTAGGGATTGCCATGGTTGATTTCTCCTGAATTAGAAAGGTTGGGAAACTTGAATGTTGATCTAAGCTGGTGGTAACAGCAGTGAGAGAAGCTGGTCATTACCAAGGCTGCTGGGATGTTGCTGTTTCTGGTGAGCTGTGGACATGACCATAAAGCAAGTCCATCAGACTCTTGAATTTGCCACACGATGTGGCACCAAGTCTGCTGGGAATAAAGCTTTGGTGCAGGTCACAGACATGGTGCTCCTTCCTGCTGTTAAGGTAGGAGAAAGTTCTTGCTGAGGTGTAGGTATGTGGCCATATCCTTGGGCACCTCCAGCACTTAAGCTACAGAGGAACAAATGTAGCTGGAACCTCTGTAACTTGGACTCCAGAAACTGCTTGGAGGATGATTATCGTCCACAGCAAAGCAAAAAAGGGAGACAAAATGCAATTTACATCCACCTGGAGTAAAAGCAAATCTCTTTAACCCTTCTGTAGTGTCTGCTGCTGAGTCACTGCACATCAGAGGGGTGAGAGACACCACCCAAGTGTGCCACCAAGGCAAGTCTGAAGGTAAGAGCGTGCAGCAAAAGTGCCAGTACTGAAAGAAGTTGGAGGTCGCTTCAAAGAGGGTTTGCGTGGCTGAAAAACCAGCAGCTCTTAACGCGGTGACCGCACAGTGAAATCCTCCGCAGGATGCCGTGGACACCCGGTGTGTGCTATGGTCTATTTGTGAGGAGATAATCCTTCCAGAGGCTTCTTGGGAATGAAAAAGGATGTTTATTTTGAGATGCTGATGTAGGGAAGAGGCTGCTCAGCCCCATTTGGAAACTGGTTGATTTTTACAACGTGCAGTTGGAGAACAACAGTTGTGGCATGAGCAGGCTTATAACATTCCTGCTGCATGGAAGTTTTACCCTGGATAATGCTGGAAGGACTAGAGCTCAGTGAGGGAGAAGTGTGGGGTGGGAATGCTGTGGGCACTGGGAGCAGTTATAGGAAACAGAAAATGATGATACTTGGGGAGCTGACCCTGAAATCATGCTTTTGCCCCTTAATGTTTTAGTAAGGGATGGACATACATGTTCCCTGTGTCACTGCTTTTATACCAGCAACTCAACTGCTTCAGACCAGAGGAAGATGTGATGTGCTACCTGTGAAGGCGACAACAGTTCAAATGGCTTTTCTTTGGAGTAAAAGTGCTGAGAGATGCTTTTTCTCTCTCAGGTCCTGGTGATGTTGCTGAGAGTTTTTTGCCAAGAACTGGCACAGCTCTTCCAAATGGAGAAGGAACCTTATCTAATCTAGTGTTTAAATGTTCATTCTGTCTTTCCTTGCTGCTTTGTAAATGGCAATAGCTCATGGTGTTTGGAAGCCAGTTCAGAAGCACAAGGAACCTTTGCCCTTACCCTTTCAGTTGTGTCCTGTCTGGTTCACCCCTCTGAGACGCAGCAGCGCTGCCTGCCTGGTGTTGCAGAACTGACTGTAGTGAGCTGTAATGTGACCAGAACAGGTATTTCCAGCTGGTTTCCCTCACTTCTCTGTACTAAACCTCTGGAGAGGTGTTCATTCTGTACAGAATGTCAGCATTTCAATAAAACCAATGTCTGAAAGCTTGACTGGGATTACAGCCTGATGTTACACAGTAGGGAGACAAAGGAGAAGTAAATAAATCCTGGCTGGGGAGCACCTGGGGCTTGTGCTCTTGGTCCCTCCATGACTTTCATGCAGAAGAGCCCAGAGTGCACCCACTACACCTCTACTCTGTGGAAGACTGAAAAAATGAGTAAAAACAAGCTTAAATAGTTAATTGCTCATCAGAAACAAGTTTCTAGGGCTTTTCTCTGCTGCATTTTAAACAAGACTGGATTTAATAACTGTCCTACTCTTCCACCTGCTGATAACACCATTCACCATTAACACCATAACAATTGGAGCTGTAGATTTGTTGTGATGTCCAGTTCCTGAGCTCCAAGTCAGCTACAGACAGATGCAGTGACAGTCCTGCCTCCAGGCGCTTGAAGATGTAACTTGTGTTAAGTCACATCATGCAAAGAACTGATTAAAATTGCAGCTTTACAAGAGAAATTCATGTCTTCCACCCTGAGGGTCCAAGCCTTTTTAAAAAACCCTAAACTTTATTTGAAAGTGGTTTATATGTGTATATCACAAAAATTAAGGCACATTAGGAAAGGCTCAGAGACAAGCCACAGTGGAAGCAACAATCTGCTGCTGGAGTGGTCTCAGTAAAACACGGGAGTACTATGTGGATCTCATCATTAATGGCTCCACAATTAACTTGATGAAGTCTACATGAGCTGGGTGTCTGTACCAGCACAGTTGTGTTCCCTGTTGCTCCAAGGCTTCAGCTGGTCACGACACTTTCCAAGTCTTCTTGGCTCGTAGTTTTTCCAGCATTTTCTGCGAATAAAACAAACCATGAGAGTGCAGCAGCAGGGCTGGGGACTGGCCCAGCCTGGGGGGTTATGAACCATTTTCTTCCTTTGAGTTGTCTGAGGCCCATCACGGGGACAGGGAGAACAAACAACTGGGGTCTCCTTGTCCAAGTCCCTGCTCTAGAGCCACTGCAGGCAAACCCACCCAGGGCTGCTGTAACACCCACACAGGGCTCAGGTGTGATCAGCCCAAAAACCAGCCAACCTCCCAGGCTGTGTTATAATGTTCCAGACTTACCTTCTGAAACTCTTTAGCCTTTTCTCTGTTTTTAGCATAAGTTTCTTGCCGCCTTTTTTCTTCCTTTCTGCTTTTTATTTCTGCAAGTTGATTATAAAATCTGTTGAAACAGCAGGGAAAAAAAATGGTGTCTTGTCAGGAACAAAGTGGCAAAGCTTAAGGGTTTACACAGTCTCAGTTGCTAGAAATTAAGAGAGGACATCTTGGCTCAGCTCCATTCATCTCAAATAGCTTCAAATTCCTCCTTGGCTGCATGTGAACACACACAGCCCTCCCTGCTCAGGAGCTGCACTTGCTGCCTGTTAACGGTTAGTTAAGTCCCCAAGGACAACTGTAAACTTTGCTTCAGACTCGGGTCTCCTTCCCTGCATCTCTGGCAGGAAGAGCCGAGCGGGCGGCCACCAGCCCTGCTTCTCACTGCCCACCAGGTGCCCGTGTCACACACACGGCTGCTCCCTCTCCAGCAGCGCTGGGTCCAACTGGAAATCACAGACTGACCAGTGGCTTTCACAAGACACACACGAACCTACTGCATTTTTAAATCCAAACTTCTCCCACCTGTGTCCATGCAATACCTTGAAGTACGTTGGTGCATTTCCATTTCCCCAGACTTCCTGTCCTCTGCAGAAGACACCGTCACTTCTCCCACTTTCCTCAACTGACTGGCAACCGCACCTTCTTTTTCTTTACAAAAAAAAATATCCAAACAAAAAAAGAAGCCAAGTGTATGTTAGATCTCTAGTCCCACTAACTCAAAAGCATGAGAAGTTTCAAAGATTTTTAAGTGACACAATAAAAAGAAGGAAACGAGCAGAACAGACTCGGTGGTGGTGACATTGAAAAGAAACCTTCCTGCCTCTCAACAGCCACCTGCCAACACCCCAGGAGCAGGCGTTGGAGAGGAATCTGTTCAGTTCACTTAATATGGTTGTTCTTTGATAAACAACTATTATTTGCAGAGACCCCTTATGGCCATGAAGGTGTGGGCAGATTGTGGAAATACAAGGACCCACAAGGACCTTTACAACACTGAAGAGAAGTCAGGCAGCGGGGAAAATGCCTCCCCACATCCCTGAGAAAACAAAAATACAGAATAACTGTCTGCACCAGCAAAGGTGCAATAAATGTGACATTTCTTCAATGTAAAACAGCAACTAAAAGGATTCCTAATGCCACGCCTTTCCCCAGATAAACCTACCAGAGGTAAGAGAAGACCCCTTTTGCCTGCTCAGCTTCTCAGACCTTCCTCTTTGAAACCGTCTGGCTTCTGGCTTTTCATTTTCTCTCTCTTTGTTTTTTATTTCTTCTACTCTTTTCAGAGATTTCTGGATAAAGTCCTTCTTTCTTTTTAAAAAGGATTCTTGCAAACTTCCTGGTGTGGCCGCAAACTCCAGCAGCATCACTGTGGAAGAAAGTGAGAAGCCTGAACGTGTCTCACTCAGTATCACCTCTAATGAGCCACATATTTCCGTTGATTTCTCTCAAAATGCTGAGTTTGACTACGTTTGTGAATCGCAGGAGAAGAATGACCCTGGGAATGAAGAGAAATGCAGCAAAACGCACAGCAGCTCAGACCTACGGGATACAGTATCCGTGAGCAGGTCTGCCAAGACAAGCACTGTGATAAATACTGCATCGAAAGCATCTTGATGCCTCAAAATGCGTCAAAGACCTGACAAATCTGTACCACGGTTCAGTTCTGTCAATTCCTGTCTTTCACGTCACTGCCCTTTGTCTGGGACAAAAAATATCTCAATATTTTACTACTGTTCCACGCTATTATCAGAAGAGAAAAACCAGACATTCTTGGCCACGGCACTTGGGGACTAACAGGAAATAAAAAGCAAGTGAAGGTGCATAAATTATATCAATATAATGTACAAATCACAGAATTGTCCAGAATGAAGTAGTTACAACCCAAACCCCACAGTGTCCTGCAGACATCATCACCTGCCATGAAAGACAAGCCAATGCTTCCTTGAAGACACATACCAAACCTGGGTCAGATGTTCTACAAACCAAACCTGAGGAGCAAGACACACTTGCCTAAGAGAAGCACTATGTCTTCCAAAGAAGAGGTGTATTTTATTAATGATTTTAACACTATAATCTGAGACCTTCATCTCAACTGCAGCATGTTGCAGTTACACATAATTACCTGCCGTCTGATGTGATGTAAGGTGACTGTCATTGGGACTCTGGGCTTTGGGAGAACCATCAGGCCTCACACAGGCTGAATAATCTGCGTCTGGAGGCAGCAGTAAAAATTCTGTCTCCTGTTTCAAAAGACATCAGTGATTGGAAATGCTTAAAAATACCCCACAAGTGTGAGCACAGCGGTAGTACTGCCCCCCTGGCCTAGACACAATGCAAATAAAAACCAATGCTCTTCTGCCTTCATAAAAGATGCAAGAAAAACCATCAGAAACAGATCTTGGCAATAAGTATTGAAAAGCTACTTTCTAAAAACACTTTAAAACTTAAAAAAAAAAAAAAAAAAGAAGATAATCTATTAAAGACCCTTTGCCCACCAGATTTCAACTGCTTATTCTTCACGCAGGGCCGTGTGATTTCATCACAACTAATGTGTTTTTCTTCCCCTCTGTTCTCTCTGCTTCTCACCCATCGCTCTCTCCTCCCTTGTCAGCAGGAAGGTGACACCCACAGCAGAAGTACAGCCTCCAGCTGCCCACCTCTCCACCTCACCCGCATTTCAATTACTGTATTAACCACCCACCCTTCAGCACTTTTACTGTCCTGATACCTCCTGCTATTGAAGCGTGATCTCAGCTGATCTAACAGATACACAGCACTTGGTTCTGTGTTATCATGTCAGTACCCAAAATAATCTTTCACTACAAACCAGTCCCTCTACAATTTGCAGCCTTTGCTCAATACAAGCGAACAGCAAAAAAAATCACAGCAGAGGGAAATTAAGCACAGCTGGGCCTATTTTCCCCAGAAACCTCTAAGTGCTACATGGATCTGCAGCTCCACCCACCAGGTGGGGGATTTTTTTTCCTGCTCAGTTTGTAGCTTCTGTTTTATCCCACCTTCTCTCCTTCAAGCCTTCAACTAATGGGATACACCTTAGCCTGCAACACCAGCAAGATGGTTCTGTTTCTCAGCAAAAGTCTTCCCAAACTCTTATCTGCACTGATATGACAAGGCAGTGATTTTAAGAAACAGCCCAAATTTAACATCCATTAGATCTGTCCAGAAAAAGTAACATAAAAACAAGAGGATCCAAGCAATTACTAAGCTCAGATAACCCTAACATTCTCTCATTTTACAACAAGGGATTGACTGCTACAGTGGGGCCTCTCGTTGGTACAATTAAGACTAAATTAAAATCAGGATCACATAGTAAAGACTCACCTCATTAAACTCAGACTGATCCACACGCACTGGGTTATTGATTTTATCCTCCTCAATTTTCTCTTGGTCGGGATGTTCAGTGTCCGACTCTGCAATACTGATGTCATTTGAGCTTATCAGAGTGAGCTCAGGCTCTTCCATGATACCACACCCTGACTCAGTCTCCTAGAAAATAAATTATACAAGAAAACCAGAAAAAATAAAAAAATAAATCACTATTTGCAGCAGTAGGAACAGCTGCCATCCTGTCTGAAAGAGGAGGTGAGTTAAGATGTAGAAGGAAGAAAATTTGTCCCCACGCAATAAATGAAACGCAGAGGGAGCACTTTGCTCTAGGATTTGATGTCTGCAAACCCTGGGACCTAAATTCAATGCAAAGTCTCTTATGTAACAGTGTTTTAAAACAAACAAACAAAAAAACCCAACAAATAACCCAAAGCAACCAAAGACCCATCAAAATCTCAACCTCTGCTCCACTAACCTGAAGTTTAAACTACTCAGTTCTGGGACAACCTGGTTTGTTTTGGTTTTGTTTTTTAAAGTTACATCAAAGCTTTTTCCTTCAGTTTGCTTATGCTTTGGCTAAACTATTTTACCTCTTTCAAGCTTCTAACCTGGGCCAGGGGCTCCCCAGTTCAGTAGCCATGCCCTGTAACGCAGAGGCAGGTGCTCCACCAGCTGGTGCTGAGAGAGGGAGAGGCTACAGCTCCTCCAGCCACCATGGAAAGTCCAGCTCATTTCAGCTGCTGCTCATTAGTTTATTTCAGTGCTATGATCTAAAAGGCCGAGGCACAAGTCCAGGAAACATGCAAGTCAAACTAGAATTGTAAAAATCAATCAACACATGCCAAACTTTCAGATAACTACAATAACTTGGTGCAGCACCAGAAAACCCAAAAGAAAAGGCTGCTCAAATCACTGCTTCCGGGAAACGTCTTGTACTCACCCAGACTGGGATACGAAATGAGCTTCTGGGCACACAATTAGAGTGGTTTTCATGTCTTTCCAGGGAAGAACCATTCTCCTGTAGGAGAGCCTGTAAAGGGATGTCTGAGTCTTCCAAGCTGGTTTCTCTGGGAACCCTGGATGGTTTCAGTACTTGTGGAAAGCCTTGGTCTGGCTCCTCTATATTCGTATTGCACCGAGAATCCAGATCCGCAGCTTTATCTGCTTCATGTGCGTGAACTGATTTTTCAGGAAGCTTCACGTACTTGTTATCAAATGCCTCCACGGGTGATTTTTCAGAGGACAGTGTCTCTTTTGGGAAGTGCTGAGGGAAAGTTTCATCCACTGTAACTGGTCTGGTATTTAGCTGATAAAATGCATTTTGCTCTTCCAGTGGATTCAGGTTTCCGTTTCGCACATCTTCCGTTGAACGCTGCAGATTAGCAAATTTTGTATTTCTTGTCAGTTCTTCATATTCTCTAGTAGATGAAATACTGGTTTCATTGCTCCATTTTTTGATTCCAGGTGTTTGTTCCAAAGATCTCTGTAACACGGCACCAAGGTCCTCAGGCTGATCAGCATCCTGACAGTGATCGCTCAGAGCAGACTCTAATTGCAGAGGGTGAAAAGATTCTTCAGATCCTGTTTCAAAGATTATCAAAGAGTCAAAATTCTAGCTCGGACAAAAGAATTTCAGCTTTAAGTCCCTCCACGATGAGACTTTTCAGTAACGTATAGTAAGTAGTAAATAGGAAGAAACATTTTGTTTAAAGAGCATCCACTTCAGTTTCTCCAAACATTACAAAATGATTCCTTCACCGCACAGAAAACAACTTCAGGAAACACCACTTTGTGTTGAGGGACAGAGCTTGTGCTGGTGCTGACACACCTACATGGAAAGCCAATGGATTTTACAATTTACACCCTGTAAACAGAAGTTACTTTGAGTCCCTTTTGGGCATCCAACAAAGTCTCTAGAACAGGAAGAAAACAATCCAAACCAGCACTGCTTGGGCAGAAAAACTTCCAAGTAGAAGAAAACACACAAATTGGAACAATGGTTGCTGTTCCTCCAAATTACCTTTCCTTTAGGATCTACATACACAAATCAAGATTCTTTTTTTGTTTTCTCCAAGAGGCTTGGAAAAGAGAAAGATCAAATCTCAGTATTTTAATGACTGGGGAGGCATTTCAGCAGTAGTGCACTACGCAGTGCGTGCTGTAGAGAAAGAGAAATGTAATAGATACAGAACAGTCGCTTGCAGCTTTAAAAATGCATTTCCAAAAATGGTATGTATAACTATGCAAATAAGAAAGCCAATTGAACATTTCCACTATAAATACATCATTACTCAAAATATTGAGCTGCATTTCCTGTTACTGTTCAACTTTCTGCTGGAGCACCTTAAAATGCTGCAACACCTGGTTCTTGGTAAATAAGAGCTTCAGAAATATTTAAATGACTACCAGTTGCATTTGGGATTGCAGATGGGTCCTCTCCTTTAGAATACACGAAATAGCAAGTTAATTTGAACTCAACTGCAAAGCATTACAGAATACTTCTACTGTGAGCTGCAGTTAACTTAATGCTGCTGTAGAACTTTTAGTCTCCTAAATTAGCCACAACATTGTAATTTAAGTTTATTCCTTCCTCTCTCTTCCCTCCCCCTTTATTTTTTAGGCAGATAAAGCAATTCTATAATCAGACCAAATATCCCAGCGTGCAGTGCGTAATGACTGTTGGTGTGACTTCACAGTGGAAAAAGAAAATTCAATGGTTTCCTGAAGAATACAATGTACAAAATAAATAAGAGAGATTCTAACACATACACCCCAAAAAGTTTTAGTCAGTTTATGGAATTTCCTTAATTTCCTCAAACTTAAGAAATGATGGAAGAGTTCTTAAACTGACAGTTTCAGCCAGAGTTCGTATTTCTTTACTAACACCATAATTACCACACAAGTAGTAATATAATTATCCATTCCAGGGACTTGAATATCCAAGTCTGCTTTTGTATCGAGGTCTTAACTGCTGAGGAACCAAAAGAACTTCACAGAACATAATTACCATTAAAGGTGGAAAAGAGCGTGTGAGAGAGCAGCAGCAGAATGAAGACATGTCAAAGCAGAGCTGACAGAGCAGTGAAGAGCTCCTGCCCAGTTTCAGCCCAGTGCAAGGGCTGGCATTCACAGACTGGCAGTGGGAGGGTTTTGAATGAGTTGATGTGACTGCGCTGTACGTACCCAGAGTCGTACTTTCATTAACAGACTCCTCCGCTGCCCCAGTGCTGTTTGCCCCCGTTGTTCCAAGGCTAGAAGGCAGATTTCTTCTTTGTATATTCAAACTGGAGTTTCCCACTTCTAGGAACGGAGACACATCTGGACTTTTTGCTGAAAATTTTGAAGTCTAGCGGCAGAAAAAAATAATCTTAAGATTTTCTCAGAAAGATGAAGGAAAGGTACTATTTGATTGTTGAATCACATTTCTGCTACAACCACCAAAACCACGTCAGTTCTAAGTATATCAAGGATTAATATCACATCTCTTCTAACCAGAAGACAGTACAGAGATTATATATTTAAATCTTACAGAAATCTTAAGCCAAAGTATTTCCTCCATCAGAGTTTTTCTGTCGTACCTTGCTAACTTCTCTACTGTCCTGTGAAGTCCTGTACTGAGAAGAGGATGATGAAGTATCAAGGTCAAGACTTGGTTCCAAAGGCTGAAAGAGCTGGTGATAGAAGTTTGGAAAATCTCTTTCCATTTCAGGAAAATGGTGTTCAGCTGCTGGAGCTATAAGAAAAGAGGTTATTTAAAAACGAACACGCCCCTCCCTCAAGGAAAACCCCAATGGCCATCTTACCTCGTGCTTCTATATGCAGTACCTAAAGCATAGAGCATTCTGCACTAGCTTGTAAAAAACATAAATCTTTACAGCATCTAATTGTTGTGCTCTGATATGACACAGGCCCAAGAAGCAGCAAGAAAGCGCTACACTGCTGCAGTATTTGCTTTTAATGCTTAGATGAAGTCCATAAGCTCTCTCTGTCCAGCACTTGTGGGACTGCGTTAGAACTACTGTGGCCTTCCCTGTACAAAACACTCAGTGGAGCAAGTCCAATGAGGAGCCACAAGGATGATTAAAGGAAGCACATGATGTTCAAAACATAAAAAATTGAGTTTGACCGATCTTAAGAACAGGCTCAGGAGCGTGGGGGAAGAGGCACAGAAATCTCTGCTGTCTACTGCAACCTGAGAGACAGCAGAGAAAATGCAGTCGGTCTTCTTGTACATGCTCAGTGAAAGACAAAGAACAGACACAAGATGGAACACTGGGATTTCTGGTTGGATACAATTAAAGAGGAAAAAAAAAAAAGAAGAAAAGGAGGAAGTTGTTAAAGTGTTGCTCAGGGGAGCGTGGAATCTCTGTCCTTGGAGGTATCGGAACCTGCCTAGACAAGGCCTGGAACAACCTGGTCTAAGCTGGTTCTGCTGTGAGCAGGAGAGAGAATTTGGATCATGTAACTAGAAGTCCTTTCTGGTCTAGATTAATGTCCAATTCCATGATTCTAGCTTTTCAAACATTCCAGGAGGAAATGGTTCAAATTAAAATACTGGCACTATCTCCATGACAGCTAAAAAAGACGTTCTTATTTTCATGCATCATTACATTTTTCTAGAGAGCACAGAACTTTCCACCAGCCTGTTGATCAGTGCTTCATCAGCTATGTGTGCCTACATGAGTAACGAGGTATCATATATTATTGTCTCTACCTTCCTGAAAAGTTATACGTGAACAAGTAATACAGTTGGCCCAGAGAGCAAACATGGCACTGTAGCCATGGTAGCAGGAAGCCGTGCAGAACTAGACGACGATCAAATAGACAGATTCTCATTCTCGTGGATGAGAAGCTCGACATGGGCACACTGGCAGCCCAGAAAGCCAACTGCATCCTGGGCTGCACCAACAGAAGCGTGGCCAGCAGGTCACGGGAGGTGATTCTGCCCCTCTGCTCTGCTCTGGTGAGACCCCACCGGGAGTACTGTGTCCAGCTCTGGAGTCCTCAACATAGAAAGGACATGGACCTGTGGGAACAGGTCCTGCAGAAGGCCACAGAGATGATCAGAGGGTTGGAGCACCTCTCCTGTGAAGACAGGCTGAGAGAGCTGGGGTTGTTCAGCCTGGAGAAGAGAAGGCTCTGGGGAGACCTTATATCAGCCTTCTGGTATCTGAACAGGGCCTCCAGGAGAGCTGGAGAGGGACTCTTTATCGGGAGTGTAGCAACAGGACAAGGGGTGATGGTTTTGAATTGAAAGAGGAGAGATTCAGGTTAGATACTAGAAAAAAACCACTTTCCTGTGAGAGTGGTGAGATACTGGAACAGGTTGCCCAAAAAAAAGGTTACAGATGCCCCATCCCTGGAAGTGTTCAAGGCCAGGCTGGATGGGGCTTTGAGCAACCTGGTCTGGTGGGAAGTGTCCCTGCCCATGGCACGGGGGTTGGAACTCAACGGTCCCTTCCAACTCAAACCTTTCTACGATTCTGTGATTCTGTAGCTGATCAGACATTTTTTATTTTTATTTGCAGTACATGAAGAACATCAAGCCATCAAAGTTCTTGCACGTACAATCCTTAGTGCCTTTAGAATGTAAGCTGAATACAAATCACAGGCTAACACATGACCTTGAGTGAACACCTCCTCATCTCATATGAGAGCGCAGCACAAAAATGCTGTGAAGTGGCAAATACCTTGGAAACGTGTGTTGTCCTCAGAGTAAGAGTTCAAGTCTCCAGTCCATTTCCTCAACATCTGCTGTATCCGACTTCCTTTATAAAGGTACTTCTCTCCTTTCAGCAACTGAGTTTCAGATACTCCAGACAAATTCTCTTGCCTCTGCTTCAAGGTAAGAGGCAGCGAGGATTTCCAAGGGCAACTTGCTGTTTCTCTCAAAATTTGATCTTCTGTACCATCAGAAGACAATCCTGAAACGGGAAGCTGGATGTTCACAGTTTTGCATATAAACCACTTACATGAAGTCATCTGAAAAGACACCACTTAATATCCCAAAATATTTGTAAAGAGCTCAGGGGTTTTGTTTCTTTAATTCTCTTCTGTCAACACTTCCACAAACCTTACCACAAATTCAAGTTGATAATATCTAATTAGGTAGTAGTCAGCACAGTTTAGCACTTAGAGACTGTGTAGACTTAAGATTAACACTGAAAAAAAAAAAAAAGACAGAAAAGAGAAGCTACAAATAAATGATCTTAGGATTTGCTTTAGCTTATGTCAATAAACCCCAGATTTGTCACATGAGTTAAGTTTACTACTCAAGATAACACCAGTTTAGAACATTATGGTTAAAATGAAGCCACTGACACCTCAGGGGTGTAAAAACTATAGTTTTCAAAAATTGATTTATACACACAGAGGAACTCATGTGCACCTGATGTTGTGTATAAGATCAGCTGTGCCAGATTCACACAATATTAAGACTTGAAGTAAATAAATCCACATGTCACTATCCAATAACTTTCAAACTCACTTCCCATATTGACAAGTGATAACGTCAGTACATAGAGAAGAAAAGACATGGATATAATACAGGAGTTATTTTTAACTTTATTAAAGGCTAACAGGAACAAGCAAAACAGGATACGGACACGTATTTCCCAGAGAACTACTGAAAGTCAATATGGTGTTCAACTGGCATTTCACAAATGAGTTATTAACAATTGCTACACTGACAAGCAAATATTGGAACAATTCTCTTAACAACAAGACAACAATCACTGCTCTGTAGAAACACATATATTGATTAGAAAACTTTTATCACTGCATCATTTTTCTTTAAAAATGTTGCCACTTGAAGACTGCTGGTGTTACAGTTACTTAATGAAATACCCTTTGCCAAAGTGGATGCGTTACAAGGTTAAATTATTAGAAAAGTTAAAAGAAGAAAACCAACACATAATGAAACCTTCCAGTTACATTGAACTCTGTAAGACATTAATCATTCTTAAATGAAGTTCCACACTAGCCTATTTCAAAAGGCCTTATGTCCAGTGAGTTAGAACTGTTCTGCTGTAAAATAAAGAGAATCCACAACTTTCCTTTTACAAGAACAACAGCAAAACCCACTTACCAGTGTCCACAGGGCTTGCATCCAACGTCTCACTGGTCAAAAAGCTTCCGGTGGAAATTGTTAAAGACAAATCACAGGGTGTTCCTTGCACAAAAGGCTCTGAACCTACGTCTGGGGATATGACTGTAGAAAGTCCTTCCTAGGATGAAATAACACCTATTACCGTGTATTCCCACGCCCGTAACGAAAGCTTTAAATCCATGTTTTTCATTTGGAGCTCAGTTCAAGTGTAGAAGCCTTCATGCTCTGNCACACAAACACACACGCACACACAATTATAAAGCCTCTCAGAACTGCGTACAAATCACAACACCTGGAAGATCTTTTTATCTTCTGGTGGTCAGATTTGGCTATTTCTCATCACAGACCTACGCCAGTGGAATTGTAGATCTCAGAGGAACTTAAGTGCAATACAAAAAAAATTCAGGAATTTTACAAGTACTTGCAATATCGAGCCTTTTGCAGACGGGATACGGACTTAAAAATGCAATTCTATTAAACTAAAAATATACAAAATATACTAAAATGTTATCTTCCTAAATTTTGAGATAAGCTCTACAAAGTTCTTGTACTTCCAAATTTTAAAGAATTAGATGTAAATATTATTTTCCAAACTCTGAATTAAAATGTGCACTAAGAAAATCCTTTTCCTACGTTTTTCATTATCTAATAGCTTCCATATCTATCTCATACACGCAAAACATGTACAGTTGAAAATAATGTTATATACAGCATTGTTTTAAGTCATGTTTTTCTCTTGACAAAACAATGGAATCTTTGGATGAGGGAAAAGCTGAGGATATCATTGGTGTTGACTTTGGCCCAGCTTTTGACGCTGTCTCTCACAGCATTCTCGTATCCCAGCTTACGTGTCAAAACCTGGATGGATGGATGGATGGATGGATGGATGACAAGATGGATAAAAAAACTGGCTGGATAATCAGGCTCAGAGGACAGTGATTAGGTGGGGAACAAGGAGAGTGTGATGGGGCTCTTTCCTAGGACCTGTCCTCTTTAATACTGTCAGCAATGACCCAGGGGAGGCAAAACCCACACTTTTATCAAGTCTGCAGGTAACTGTTGGGAAAACCATCCTGTCCATTTAATGGATGTCTGCAGGGCTGACATCTCGAAGGACCCAGTGAGGGTGGCCCTACAGGACTGTTATGAAACTCAGCCAGAACAAACACAAAGTCCAGCACCCAGGAAGGAAGAACCCCCCGCGTCACTGGGGAGCAGCCCTGGGACAAAGGACCCAGAAGTCTTGGCAGAGATTGAGCTGAGCAGAGGTTCAGTGTCCCTGGACAGAGGAGGAGAACAGAATCCTCTGCTGTATAAAGAGGAATAGTGTCAGCAGATCCACCCCAGTGTTACCTCTTTATACTTGGTGCTTGTTATACTGCAGTACCTAGAACCCTGCACCCAGTCTTAGCTCCCCCAGTATGAGACAGAAAGAATTCATGCCGCAATAAAGAGTTATGTCACAGGGTTACTTTGATACAACTAACCATATCATTAAGCCTGAATGATGATCCAGAACGGGTGGTAGCTCCCTCTTCAACTTCAGCAGCAAGAACTGGTGAATCTTGAGCCGCTTGAGAATCCTGGGACTGGGCTAAACACAAATATAACAGAAGCAATACGGAATAAAAACCAATTTTTGAGTTCAGATAGCAGGATTTTTTGAACACCAGATGGCAGTAATACCCTGCTGCTGCTGTTCTTCACTATTAGGGCAACGATTTCTTTTGCCCGTTCGTTCTTTAGACTTTCTGCTCCACTGTACCACCAATTTAATTGGCAATCAGTGGTTCTCCTTGACCAGCCTCCCTAAAACTTCTAACTAGCACAACTGCTCTCTGCAGAGCACGAAGAGCTACAAATTCATAGTCTGGTTTTGCAGAATGGAATATGGATTTCTGGCGTTACTACAATAATTTCATTGGGAATTTTTTGCCATCTACTACTACACTGATTACAAAGAAAAGCAGACATTCCAAGTAGATCAGAGAAACCAGAAACACCAAATTATTTAGTTATAGCACGACTACTACCATGGAACTGAATCACCTTTGCCAAAATGCCCTTACACATAAAAATACTAAGATCAGTAGCTGTGTGAAAGTACCACAGCAGCACCAGAAAAATGCAGTTTCTATACTCGGTGCTGGCAAGGACATTCAAATTTCGACAGTTCTTCTAAGATTGTAAATTATTTGCCAACAACCAACTCTAAAATAAGTATCCTGATTTCCAGTAATAATTGTCAAGTTAGAAGTACTAAATATCAAACTGAAATTAAACTGGGATGTTTTCTCCCAATTCCACCAGTGCTGCTAGTGACAAAGATGTTTCAAATCCCCGCCATTTGTAAGGTCTATACTTAGGTAAATGTCAGAATGTTTTGTGAATCCTGACACTGGTTTGTACCTTCCATAAACTGAAACTCAATTTCTTACTAGAAGTTGGAGTCCGGTTATTCCGTTCTTCCAACTACACAGAAAAAAAGGAGGGTTCCTCTGTGAGGCAACAACAGTGAAGTACCTACACGATGTGATAATTGTGCTTTTCAACCAATATGAAGCTTTTGAAACTTATTTCGGGTAGAGGAAAAAAACCAAATCAATCTAGGTCTCTTGTCTCCTTGGCTGGATGTGGCAGTGGCGTGACTGAGTCCAGATACGCTGCACGAGTCTGCTCTGGAGCAGAATGTAGGAGCCAGAGGATCCTGAAAATGAACAAGGTCTTGAAGAAAATTCCTCTGCTCAGTATGAAAACTCCAGTCATACCATCTCTTGGTATTTAAGTAAGAGGAAGAAAAAAATGCAGCACAAAAAACTTCTATACTAAAAGAAAGTAGTAACAAGCAGCAGTGGCTACAAAAGGCTGTAAGGTTCAAAAACCAGAAATAGACTATTTACTTTATAATTTGACAAAAAATCACGTGCTGGAACAAGCTACCAAGGAATTCTCCGTTTCCCAATACCTCTACATCAAGATTATATGTTGTTCTGAAAGAAACAGTTGTATTTCCTGAAGGGTATCAGAGTGACAAGCAGTAATTTAGGATACGTATGAGATGAGATTCAAGTATTTAATAGCCCTTTGTATATAAACTCTATGGAGAGTTATGTGTAAATGTTTCATTACTATAATGTAACAACCTGCATTGTTCTTGTGATATTAATACAAGGGATCAAAAGTAGCAATTTCATGCTATAAACCAAATTATTTCATTAAAAATACAACGTGCTCATCTCTCATTACTTTAGTACATTAGTACCCTTTAAAAAAACCACCTGTATTTGGCGACTCAAAGGAGGGGGTTTTATTCTTCTCACCCCCCCCTCCAAAATAATAGTGCAAGGGTCTCATTCCTTACAACTTCCTGACATTGACACAGGACTGTCACGTTCTAAGCTCCTGGCCACCACGCTGTCACAAAGAATTTGTATTTAAAAACTGAGTCTGCAATATCCAGAAGGCCTTTTTTTTTTTTTTTTTTACTACTCAACAGTAATTTCAGTAAAATAGCAGCACAGGTGCAATTTGAAACATAAAAGACCAAATGACAAACCAGGTAAGGTCACAATAATGAATTTATATTTGGAATTGCTAAAAATAGACTGAAATCTTAGGTTCACTTGGTTCACACAAATCCCAGTCATGCTTGGAGTAACAATCTCTCTATTAGGGAACAATACACAAAGGAACACTGCTCAAGGGGACCGCTGGAGATGAATGGAGAGAGAAAAGCCTGTTGCTGTGTAATGAAGGAGAACTGTGAGAGAGATGTACGTATCAAATCTAGACTCTATTTCCAGGCTGACTTCTTAAGGAAATTCAGCTTATGCCATCAAACTGCCCGTCTCATCTGTAGGGTTACTCTGCAATTTGCATTCTATTACCCCACTTTAACCAAATTGGATTGGGAAGAAGAAATATATCGAGTGTCTGAAGTTTCAAACTCATCCCGTCATACATCAGTGCATGGTAAGAGAGAGCAACTCAAGTATCAGCCCCGCTGCTGGCATCTACTGCCCCGTCACTTGAACAGCTACCTGTCCTCTCAGCTAATTCTAGAAAGTAAAGAAATAAATAAATGAAATTGCCTCTTACCCAAGGACAAGTAACGTATCAAAGGAAACTCACCTTTGCTGAGAAAGTCTCCAGGCAGATTTACCAAGTTTATCTTTTTCAGAACTTGTGTATCACGTGTCACGTTTTTATCGGTAATGGTTTATTTTGAGAAGCACATGAGCAGAGATGACCAGGATTTGTGCACGTGAAAGCAGTACAACTCCTAAGTTGTAAAGCTTTACATTGAGTGAAGGAAGAAACCACCCACCGAGAACATAACTCCAAAGAGTAAGTTCAAGGATCACTTAACAGAAATCACTCATTTGCTCTCACCTTTAGAGATACAACATGGGGAAATCGCAAACGTGTTCTGGTCAGACTCAAGTGACAAATATAGATTTATATAAATTCCACAACCAGAAAATAACCAAAGCTACTCTTCTAAGTAACAACTTAAACTCACCCTTAAATTTCCCCTTGAGAAACTTTCCATTAAACACAGACTGTAGATCTTGCTGAAGATCCCACACTAGTTACCAAAAGTACCAGAGGGCTTCACAGCCTTCAAACTACAAAGATACCATTGGCAGTTTTGGTTGTTGAGCTGACAACCCTCTTAAATATGTAATCACAAAAAGCTTAGCCTTTTTTTTATATATATAAATATAGATGTTCACTGAAGTTTCCTAATCTTCTTACATAAACCACTGCTCTGCTTGTATGTAATACTGGCTGATGTAAAAATATGAAAAAACCTTCATGTAGTGGCTTAATTTAGTAACAGCTGATCTAAGAATGCTTTGCTTCCACAACTTACTCAAAAGATATACAAGCCACCTTCTTCAAGTACTGTATAAAAAGACAGAACTATTTAGTGAGAATTTAGGTTTAAAATACAGGTACATTTCAAAAAGAGCATTCTGAGAATTGAAGGAAGCAGTTGAAAGAAAATGAGCTTACACGTACTTATTCACAAACAACTTAAATCTCTAGCAAATCCTGATTAAATCGGAAAGGGTGGCTCATCCCAAATGAAATGAAAAGTTATCTTAAGATTTGGGGCAGCAGTGAAATTTCTAGCAAAATCAGGAGGTGCCCATTAGAGCTGTGTGGCTTGCAAAGATGCACATCTAAGGTAGCAAAGTTGCTGAAAATTCCTCTAGTAATGAATTTATTTTAGACACTGGAAACTGTACTTTCATCTTGTAATGAGCTTCAAATTGCTTTAGTCCACGTTTTGCAAACTTTGTTTTCCTGCCCCTCTACTCTGCCCAGGTGAGGCCACAGCTGGAGTGTTATGTCCAGTTCTGCTCCCCCCTGTTCACGAAGGACAGGGAACTACTGGAAAGAGTCCAGTGGAAGGGATGCAGAGATGATTAGGGGACTGGAGCATCTCTGATGAGGAAAGGCTGAGAGACCTGGGTTTGTTTAGCTGGGAGAAGACCCGAGAGGGGATCTCACCAATGGTTATAAAAGATCTAAATAGTGGGTGTCAAGAGGATGGGCTCAGGCTCTTTTTAGTGGTGCCCAGCAACAGGACAAGGCGCAACAGGCACAAACTGGAACACAGGACATTCCATCTCAACGGGTTTCTGCCTGGTGAAGCTCCAAACATGAAAACTACAGTCTGGGAAGAAGACACCTTCCTTAGGAGGAAGACGTGGTTTGCCACAGCAGTTTGCTCCCAATGCAGGCATAGGGTTGTGCTGGTAAGGGCTGGGCAATCAGGCAATACAAAAGTTTCTTTGCAGATAATTCTACAAGGTACAGGTACAAAGCCTTGGGTGAGAAACTGTTGGCTAGCAATCAAGTTTACAGCAGTGTGAGCTTCTGGTATTAGAATGGTCACAGATCACACAAAAAAAGGTTAGAACTCAGTCATTCTGAGACACGTGGTTATTGAAACACCCTTTTTTAGTCTTAAAATCCAACAGTATTTAAATAGCACTACATGTCCTTTAACAAGATCATACACTAAAAATAAACCACAGCAAAATTAGCAACGCTAAACGGTATTCACGTTCCTAGAAAGATGATTTCCTTACCTGAATCAGGTGAATTTTCAACAGTCATCATCAGCACCTCTTGTAATAGGCTACTTGACTGTTTACTTTGCCTTGGACTTGCATTAGAGATCTGTTCCTCGTAGTTTGTTATGCTCAGAGGAAACCTGCCTTCCCCGTGAAAACCACGACTGTGATGTTTCACAGACGCAAACTTCCCAGTGGTCAAGACGGGAGGAGATTCTCCACCAAGAGAAGGTGTTTTATCTGAATTTAAAACATTTGTAATCAGTTTAGATACAGAAATACGGTGTTTTGCACTTCGTTAAAAAACATTAAGATGCACATTCTATTCTACAGAAATAACCTGCTGAATTCCTACAGTGTGTTCCATTCTAACACAGCCAGCCACAATCAGGTCACTAGAGCCCTTTGCATTACACAGTTTATGGATTATACAGGTTAAAAAATTATACAGGTCACAGACTTCTCAAACAATAGCTTCTAACTCAACTGAAATAGTTCTTCCAAAAAAATTAAAACAAATTGGTGGATTTGCTGTATGGAAAAATACACAAACCAAAACCAACTTTCAGTAATCTTTCCAAAATCCAGAGGCAATGTAACCTCTCTGCTCTGGCTTAAGACTTCTTTTCTCCCCAACTCTGCCCCACAAAACTGCCCTTTTTGGCCACTCAATCCAATAAAAAAACACTCAAGTACAACTTTTTACTTCCTACCACGCCCAATGGTAAGATAATGTATGAATACATCACCTGTGGATCATAATGGGATTATACAGCAAATCCCATATTACATAATGGGATTATCCAGGGATTATTCCACTGGATAATATTTCAGAAAAACTTTTTGCTGTGTATTTTGATTTTCTATTTCTTTTTTAAATGAAGATGTGTAACTCTAAGTCAAGTGCTTTTGAGAATATATTCTCCAATAAAAACTTTCACCAACAAAACTTGTTGTCTAATCAAGATACCAAATTAGTCCAACAAGAATAAACTGCATGAACTGATGCTGACTGGCATTAATTACTTTAAAAAATATACATATCAGCTGTGTCATTATTTTGCTCAAGGTGAATGCCAGCCTGACAGACCTACTCAGATTGTTCTGCTTAGCCCTTAAAAAAAACAAATAATCAATGCCACAATGTGAAAACTTCAGTAAAATATGCATTAAATTCTAGCTATGAAGAGAGTTAAATAAAATAGATTTAAATGTGAACATTCAGAAAACATCAGTTTGTTTTACCTGTTACTGAATGTTCCTAACAAAGAATTACAAAGCATTGTAGGCAGACTGGAACAAAGAGAAAATACTTGCTTTCTGTGGTTGCTCTTCAAGATTTGTACAAGAGTGTTTTGTAACAGAATGAAAAAAAAATTTAAATGGTCTAAAAATTTCTGTAGAAACTTCGTATTAATTCCTTATTTAAAAGATTTCACACTCACTTTCTTGGTACGGTCTGAAGGGGAAGCCTTTAAACACCTTCCATCAGCTCTGATGCCCCTCTTCACAATTACTGTAACAATTGTCTGCTAACACCATACCTGCCCAGCAGGAAAATCAACTTAAATCATAGAATTCTGGTGAATCTTCTTTTCTTGGTGAATTTTTGTTTCAATTATGTTTTTCTAGACCAACACTGACAGGATAAGCTTTCTCAACTATAGCTCACCTCACTAGTGTAAGTTATACCTTGAAATAAGGCAACAGTATCAGCTTTCATGATCAATCATCTTCAGAAAAGATGAATTTCCTCCAACCTGTATTTCTCAGGAACAGCAGCATTTATTATATATTTTCTATCCATATATACATTACCTGCATAAGAAACGTTGCAACTCTTTGGTGTGTCTACCTCTGGTATAACACTAAGTTCATGTTGCTCCAAGTCAAGCCCTAACTTGACTTTTGTCACAGGTGGTTTGGAAGATCTCCATTTCTGTTCTCTACACAGAGCTTTCTCAGACTGTTCTGTAAAATAATGGTTTGCAGTTTAAGTTCCTCTGGCATGTTGCAATAATATATATCAAATTAACTTGGGGAGATGGCAAAGAGCTCCATCTCTGCTGCAAAATGAGACCAATTATAGTGAGAAGTACTATACAGCCTCACCAGTTTGCTCAGCTGAACCAAGGCACTGTGAAATCATTCCACCTCGATGAAATTTACTCCCGCCACAATTCTCTTGCTGGTACTTCCCTGAGTCTTGGAAAAATTCAGTCCTATTAATCCAGTCAGGCTTTTGTGCCTCTCTCATTTCTTCATTTGTGCAGATGTGTCTCACCTTAGTGGAGGGGGGAGTGAGAGGGAGCAACTGTATATAACATTGTATTTACACTCATTTATCAAACCAGCACTTTCTTGTTTGTGTATTCCATGCAGCACAATATAGGGCACTTTGAGAAATTATTTCAAGTATGCAAGACTCTGGACAGAGTTCTTAGCTTACAAAAATACTTGGACATACAGATATCCTGTTTAGCTCTACAAGCCTAATGTACTAGAACTTAGTTATTTATATTTTCAGAGCCTTTGTTAGATTGGAACAGAATACTCAGCATATTTAACAGGAACAACTTCTGAAAAGTCTGCTTTTAGTTTTTCAACTCCTGAATTTAGGAATTTTAAGCTGTTTGGAGACTGCAAAAGCAAGAGACAAGGACTCTAGGCAGCAGCCATTTTTCTAAAATGGTTTCTGCTTAAAAAAAAAAAGAAGAGGGCATAAGGAGCTTCTTTAGAAATTCAAAAATAAATTTGGATTTTTCTTGTTACCCAGAAAACAAGCAAAATTGCAAGTCACGAGTGCAGCTGCCAAACCAACTTCCTAACACATACACATAAAAAGACACATTTTAAAAAATAATCTATTCAAAATACTTACAGTTATCCTTTGAGGTACTGCTTAAATATTATTAACACAAGAGCCATTTTACATAGAGCTGCATTTCTAGAGCTGAAGAAAACTTCAGATATTTCAGACACCATAACTATTCCCATCAGCATTATGGTCAGAGACCAAACACAGAAGTTCATACTATTTCTGTTAGGCTGAACACAACTATGCTCTTGGGGCTTAGAGAAAAGAACTACTGATTACAAATCACAAGCCCTAATTAAAATTTTCATTATGGTAAATCACCTAAAACTATCAATACTCCATGGGATACTTTGCCAATTGGTAGGATTCACTCTTAAGTCTGATCACCTACTGGATGACTCACGGTGCGAAGCGCTTATAAAGCTCACCTTCTTGTTCAGAAATTCTTTCAAAGCCTCATGCTGCCTCTGCATCTGTTCCTTTAATTTATCTTGCTTCTCTAACAGTAGTTGCTCTTGTATTTTCTGTCTGGAAAGAAGAGCTTCTCTTTGTGCATCCACCTGCTCTTGCAGTTCTTTCAAATACTTTTGCTGAGCTTGGATGGTTTCTGATGAGGCCAATACTCTGTCCCTTAAATTCAGTATACCAGAGTAACTGAACAGAGATGCATTTCCCGTTTTTGGTATCAAGCATTCCTCAACACCCTGGGCTTTAGATTCTTCATGAGCTGAAGTCACAGGTTCAGAACGTTTGAAGGGTTGTTCAAGGCTTGTTTTGCTGGTGCTCTCTGTAGATCCCTGCCGATACGCCAAAGAATCAACTGAGGCTGCCTGAACTGGAGGAGATCCCTTTTTTGCTGTCATGAGGGGCATCGTCCATGGAGGCTCTCCTCTAGCTTCCGTCTCTGTCTGCTGGGTAGGCATCTTCTGAGATACCTCTTTAAAGCGAACTGTTTCTGAAGGCTCAGAGGAATCTTCTGCAGGCAAAACAAATCTAATGTGTTGTACATGTGATTCCGGTTGTGTTCTTACTGCAGTGACATCTTTCAAGTCTAACTCTGATGGTAACTGGAACTGAGACGGCTCTCTGGCATGGCTACTGGAGGTTGCCACCGTTCCCTCTTGTTCCGGTGAAGGAAAGCCACCCGGCAAGCAAAACTCTCCACGCTTCACTTTTGATGTTTCTAAGAACCGCGTCTGTCTGCCAGGACAAACGTGATGCGTTGGCTCTTCATGTTTCTCTGACGATGGTTTTTCCAACATACACGATGTTCCTGACAACGCAGGTACTGACTGTGCATACTCTTGTGCATGAACTTCTTCAGGTGGCTGGTGCTGCGGTGCTTGCACTCCTTGTCTCTGCACAAGTGGTTCTGAGACAGGCTTTAAATGAGTTGATTTTGTTTCCACAGAGCTTGGCTGTGTTGCAGAAGTAGACAAATACCTTTGCTTCAATTTATTCTGATACTCCTGTAGATGCTTTCTTGCTTCTTCAAGGGTCTGTTTGTGCAGCCTGAACAGAACGAAACCATGAATCATTCCAGAGAGGTGCAAAGACAAACACCAATTTCAATAATCAAAGAAATTCAAATTACTTTAAAACAAGCAACTCAGACTTCGATTTCATAAAGAAATTTACCTGTTTTGTTGTAGAAGGCGCTGTTGATAATTACGAATCAGCTGTAAATGGCTGTCTTCTCTAGCACTCTTGGTTTCTGATACAGTAGTATTTCCAGTCTAATCAAAATACAGTAATTTTAAGTGCACATATACAAATAACTCACAGAAAATTATTAAAGTTACAACTTTAATCTGTATGTTCTTTCTCCTAAGTTTACAGAAGCCACTCAGTACTGTTTGACATATGTGGGATTTCAGCCTGAGGCAGTGAAGCTGAAGCAGTTTCTGGACCAGATGGCCAACAGCTACAGTCTCCCGTGGCAGGTGGAGCACACACACACCCTCAGAGTCAATGGTGCCTGCAGCAGCTTTGCTCAGAGGTAAATGAACCCAGCAGCAAACTCAGGGAGCAATAATCCAAGAGAGCTGCCTTTTCAAGGCAATCTGATTCTCAGAAGAACACAGGTTGTGCAAATGATTCCAGATTTAATAATAAAAAAACCCCCATTATTTTCCTTCAACATTCTCAATACCTTTTCTCTCCTTTAAGCAGCTGTTTGAGATTTAGTTGGAAAAAAACATAAGGTAGGGGTTTTTGTCTTTCCCCCCCCCAAAAGATCTTTTTTCCTTTCTTGAAAAAGGATATATACATGTATAATCATTATGTGACTCTAATCAGATTTCACTAACAGGTATTTTAAAGAGACATGCTGTCTCTGAGACTATGCAAAGACAATCCAATATTCAAAGCCCAGTGATACGTGAAATAGAAGTTTCTACGTTAGACAAAAGCTTTTATACATACAAACATCTCATTCGTTGCCTAAGAAATAAAAATTGTCTCCATTCATATGATTTAAAATTGCAAAAGGTGCTCTTGATTTTTTATAAGGATAATTAAAAACCTACACACAATTTTCTACAGTTCTTCACCTCATGTTCCACTCTGTTCCGCTGATCTGCAGGAGGAACACTGTGGCTTTGTACCAGCTGACCTTGCTCTTCCTCCTCCTTTTTTTTTTTGGCCTCCTCCAAACAGGTTTGCATCTGGATCTTCAGAAAATCAGCCTCCAAGCGTGCTCTCTCTTCTTCAAGTTGTTTAAGCAAGGCCAGCTGTTCCTGTTTCTGCTGCTCTATTTGCTCATTCTATTAAGAAAAATGGAGGTACATCTCCAGAACTGACAAAGAAATCAAAGACCCCCTGACACACACCACCCACGCACAAAACTTCGCTCCAACTTACAGCAGAAATTTTACTGCTTATAATGGGCATTTCCAAATTGTAAGAGGCATTTAAAAATAGTTCCAAAGTTCACATTAATAATGTTGTTTTACGAGCTAGATCTTCCTAATATCCCTGAGTCCATTTACTATTGCAATGTTATCTGTTCTCAAATTAATAGGATGGATAAAAACAGAATTTAACCATTCAAGATACATTATCATTTTCCAGGGACTGCAAAAGAAGTCCTTTGCTTAAATTGAATTAAGAAATCTACTTTGCATTTTATAAAACGTTTTATCGAAAGTTTGACACATTTAAATGTTAATTCAAGCCTTACAGAACTTCTGAAATAGCTAACACATAACCACTTAAGAAGCACTCCATGAATCTCTGAAGTGGTTTGTTTATTTTCATTCTCTTTCCATGTACTTATCAGCTACAAATCACTTAGATCCACGTGTGCAACAGCTTATATACTTCTAGAATGGAAGCAAATTAAAATTTCCAGTTATTAGCAAGGATGAAGCCAACAACAGCCTTTAATGAGAGAGTCTGAATGGAGCTGTCAGGAAGAGGAGCATGAGGAAAAGCCAGACCCGAGCACAGTTAGCGTGGACATGGCAATACCTACACCTGGGGGTGTGCAAAGGGGGAGAAAAAGAATGCTAAAGGAAGTAACCACACTCTCACAGAGGATCTGCTGCTCCTTCCCCAGCCCCCAAAACAACACCATTTTGTCAAAATTGGTTTCCTGAATTTCTGAACTTTAGCTCTACACTTTAAGGCTGCACTCGTAGGTTTCTAAGGATACAATAAAAATTGAGAATATAATGTAGTATGTACACAACAGATATAATGAAATAACACACAAAGTTATTATTGTCTTAATATAATAAACGTAGCATTCCCACAGACACAAACATTTTTCTGCATTTATTTCACTGTTAATTTAAAATAAAATAAAATAGAACCATAAAACCAAAACACTCAAGGTTTCTGAGTTTTCCCTGTCACTCTGAACAATCCCACAGACCCTCCTTCTGTGATTACACAGATTTAGTGAAGTTTTCAGAGCTGTGTGTGGTCTACAACCTCCCTAAAGCAAAGGTATCAACCTACAACTGGGATTCTCATTTAGTCACAGGGTGGCACCCTTTGCCTATAGCACTTGTTGAATTTTAAGAATCTGGGGGTTTTGACTCTATTCTCATTTTCAGCTAAAGCTCAATCATTTTTAAGAAGTTAATACACAGAGGTTAGGTACAGAAAACATTACAGAAAAAGTTAAAGTGTTACAAGGGTCTGTGTTGCTGAATAACTTGAAACATTTTAGAGTATTCTGCAAATTAATGGTTTTTTTAACCATAACTGAGATAAGAATAAGTAAACACACACTTACCCACTTTTGTCTCTCCTTTTCCAATCTCATTTTAGCTGCTTGTTCTTGAGGATGGATTAGAACTGAGTTTTCAGCTGCAACTTTTTCTAACATTTTCACAGAGTCTAAAATATACATTATTTAACTGTAATTGTATTCAGGAACAGCCTCGGATCTTCTTTATGTCTTGCTTTACAGTTTCCCAACCTCTCTGAACAAAATGCATAAAGCTGCTCTTGAAAAGATTACTATCTCCATCCCACTACTCTGCCTGTCACCATAAGCTGAAAAATCAGTTTTTTTGTATTATTTCAGCCTTTAATGCTCCTTTATCACGTGTCTTTTTTGAATATACGGTAAGGGCCCAGCTCCAACGGGACTGAGGATTGTTTCTACCAAGATCACTTGGTAGCATAATAACAAGCTCATCTCGAGGAATCAAGGGCCACACATTAACCTCCTGGAACAAAGAGGGCCTAAAACTGGCACTCACTGCACAAATGATCTAACATTTCTCTTTGTGCTGGACTATCAGCTTCAAATACCAGCACATTTCCCCCAGAGGCATGTTTTCACTCATGCTGCAGTCTCCAATCCCCAGGCATTACACTGGTGTATCCATGTACACCATCGCACTTATGTCACTCCAATCTAGTTTAAAAAAAAACAAGCACCCTTAGAATAAAAAAAACCACCAAAACAAACCCAACTTGATTGCTCTAATACTTCTGAAACCCCCCCTCAGTGTGTAAGTTCACCAACACCAGCACTAGCACAACCAAAGAGTATGAAGGATTGGAAGGAATGCCAAAAATACTTGGCTACCAAACCAAACAGAACATCTAATGCCCTAAATTCCAGTTTTACACAGAGGTTTCTCAGAATGGTGCCCAGAAGCACAAATTCCCCCCACGACTTCAGACACATCAGCTCGTGCCTGTCTTGGGCATTTCTACCTATGAAGCTCTGAAACATTTGGCTTTTCCCGTTCAACAGGTACAGAACTTCAATGCCCAATTTTGCAATGAGAATTCTGCTCCCGAAGGCAAACACCTATTAAAGCAACACAAAGTGTGACAACAATCTAGGCAAGATTTAAAAGACCCAAAAGTACTTTGGACCTCTTTCCTCCACAAGATCTTAATGGGCAAGTTGGACGTAAGAGCAAAAAAACTCTCCTATTTGTGGTTTCAAGAAATCCATAATATGTTGTGGGCAAAGATAAGGGAATCGTACTTTCTGGCAACATGACAAACCACCACCACTAAAAATTCATTAAACAGTTTTGTTACAGTCCAACCTTACAAGTCTTTTTGCTCCTACACAACAGATGTTGATGCAAGTATGTATTACATACCTTTGGCTTCACACGCTGTATTTTTCTGTTGCTCACAGTTAAGTTTATGTTCCAAATCCCATAATGGTCTCTCTTCGCTAGCGATTGTGCCCGATTCAATAGTCCCAATTTCACTTTGAACCTCCTTCTCATTTTTTGATGTCCACTCCTCTTTCTGGCTTCTAATCTTGTCCAGCAATTTCTTTAAGGCAAGTTTTGACTGAGGTTGGCGAGTTTTTACTTCTTTGTGATCTACAAAGAACATATTCTGTTAAGAGTTTCAGGTAATTAATATCTTCACATCATGAAACGAAAAAACCCAACCCAACCAACCTCTTTTTTTTTTTTTTTTCATAATTTAGCGAGGTATCTCAGGTAAACTACCAAGTTTTAAAAGCTTAACAGTATTTCCTCTTACCTGCAAGAAAGAAGCAATAGTTTGTCTCTGCAGGCTAACAAGGAGGGCTAGGCCAGTTGTAGTGTTTCACGGTCAGACTACTCCTAGACTGTATTGTTGCAAACCTAAGGGCTGCGATCCCCCTGCCGGCCTGCTCTGCGTTATGCTGGCAACGTAATGCATCACAGACTAGGAAACAGATTGGGCCAGCAAAGGGATGCGGCAGAAATGCTTGGCCAAGCAGCAAAGTTCACCGACACACTTCTTGTGCACGTCACGATACCCTGTACGTGCCAAAAGCACATACGCAAGAGTGTACACACACACACACACACACAACTGTTGCCCCATAAAGGACACACAATAAGTAAACCTTTATACCAAGTCAAGCTTTACCTTTCAAATATTTCAAAACACAAAATTCAAGGTATTTAAGTTCACATACCAGCATCATCCCACAATTTACACTAATTATATAGGAATAATTATGTCACCTAACAGTGTAGTTCTTCAGAACAACTGAAAATTATTCTCAGTACACTAATGAACTGAAGTATACTGGAAAAAGGAGTCATATTTTCATATTTAAATTCATAATCATTAGATTATCATCCATGATAAACATCATAAACCACTTGATAATTAAATATTTCACAGGCATAAGAATTTTAGTACTTCAAATATTTTAGCTAATGTTAAAGTTAATTTATTTGATATATTAAACTAAAACTCATGTCTTCTACTATAGAACCAAAAGGTTTAAGATAAATGTAAAGTTTAAAAGCTTTACTTTCTGATCCATTGGGGACCTCCTCTTCTCTTGTCTGTCCCGACTCTTGCTGAGTATCACAAGCAGATTCTGGTTGAGTGTCACAAGCAGATTCTTGCTCCAAAGAGATATCAAGATCATTATCTCTAGATCTCTCAGAAGGGGCTGGCAAAGGCTGTGGCTCAAACTGCAGAATCAGGTCTTTTTTCATTTCTAATTAAAAGACAACAACCACACAAAATGACCATTTGGAATGAAAAGCAAACAACATTGCAAGACTACACCCATCATACAAATCCCTAACAAGTTCAAACATCAATACCTTGTTTCACAACAGAATTAATCCAAATTTTTAAATTTCTTTCCACAATAGAAGATGAAAAATCGGTTAGATCATTAGCCATCTATTAATTCAGAAATTCTACAGGGTTTCTCATCAGAACATGCTGTCTTTCAAAATGAAAGTTTATGTGATAAAAGGCTCATCTTTACACAAAAAATCATAGGACAGTGAACCATCACAGAATTGTCAGAGTTGGAAGGGACCTCTAGAGATCATCCAGTCCAACTCCCCTGCTAAAGCAGGGCTGCCCAGAGCACATCACTCATGACTGCATCCAGGTGGGGCTTGAAGGTCTCCAGAGAAGGGGACTCCACACCCTCCAGGTGTGAAATCCTAGAAGATTCAACAGTTCTCCCAGGCTCGCCATTACCAACTGAGGAGGTCACAGTCTACAAGGGAGTGTGGGACACATGGGAAGATCACCTTGGGATTCTACACTTGTTATAGATATTTTGGGGCGGAACCAAGGGTAAGGAAAGGAAAGGATCAAGTTAGCCTGGGGAGGAACAAGAGTGAGGAAAATCTTAATAATAAGGGGATAAAAAGGGCCAGTGAGTACAATTGTCTGGTTACACACTGTGCCTGACAGTCTGTCTTGTCTTCTAACCAAATTTCATTTCTGGGTGAGGAACCCTCTATTTTGTATGAATGTGTGCACATGCATACATAAGGGCCAGCAACTGGAGTGGGGACCACGTCCCACTGGGGACGACAGAGGCTTAGGAGGTAGGTATCAAGCAGCCGTAAGACTGGGCTGGACACTGGAGATGCCAGGGGATCTGTGAGTTGGCTAGTAGAGGGATCAGGGCATCCAAGCCAGCTACAGGGGACACCAATGGGTTTCAGGATCAACGCAGAAACCTGCCAGCACACACGCGTGCATCTCAGAGATGACCAGAGCATCCAGGGTCAGCCACTGGGTAGACTGGGTATTTAAGGCCACAGGGATCCAATGCATGTGCATATTTGTGCATACATTCACATACCCAACCGGGTCTGTAGCAACAAGTGGGATAGAACCCTGGGGGTTCACATGCCCAGGAGCCAGCAACTGGGGAGATTAGGGATGCAGGGCCAGCTGCTAGGGAGAGCAAGTGTCTAAAGCCACTTATCAAGTGGTCCACAGCACATATTTGAGCACAGCAGCGTGCATGAGGACATGCGAGGTAATTTGAAGGCTACAGGGCCCAGGATGAATTTCTGGGCAGACTGGGTGTCTAAGACCTGTTACTGGGGAGATCCACAGTGTGACTGGTGGAGACGTGGGATGCAGGGGACAACTACTGGGTATATGGAGCATCTAGCAGTCCCTCCAGCTGGTAGAGGGATCCATACCATCTATACAGACATATATCTCACTAACAGGCCTTATCCTGATCAGCCAGAGCAGTGACCAGGATGAGGCCATTTCACAGAATTGTCAGAGTTGGAAGGGACCTCTAGAGATCATCCAGTCCAACTCCCCTGCTAAAGCAGGATTGCCCAGAGCACATTACTCAGGACTGCATCCAGGTGGGTCTTGAAGGTCTCTGGAGAAGGGGACTCCACTCCTCCATTTGTGCTGTTTGTGTTTAATGCAAGTGCCATGTGTGCTGAGAGCCTTTCCCTGTGTGTGCTTGCTGTGAATACCCTGCCACCAGCTGGACCCGGGAACAGGCAGCTGCAGCAGCCTCTCCTCTACAGGGCTACCAGATTCAGCAATCTCCAACAAATTACTTACTCCTGTCTTCACTGTACATATCTTCAAATGCAAACTCCAGTTCTCTTTGCCATTCTTCTTTCATTTCCATGCGTTTGTAGGCAGGCACAAAAATTTGAGGTGGCATCTGTGCTACAATCTGTCTTCTGCGCATCCGATCCATATTCTGCATTTGCTCGAGTTCTTTCAGTAGCCTTTCCCTCTCCTTCAAGAAGAAAGAAGAGCAACATAAACATTTAGTGTTCACATTCAGGCACCCACATGACAGGACTTAGAAAATACTCCCATTTGGTTACCAGGAAGTTTGCTTAACCCTTAACGTTTAAAGTTTATTCTAGAAAGAAGGTGCTTCCTTGGGAGAAGGCACTTCCTTGGGAGAAGGCACTTCCTTGGGAGAAGGCACTTCCTTGGGAGAAGGCTGCATCTGACCTATTTCAATAATTCGGTTTTTACTTCTTAAAAGGAAGCGGTTTCAATATTTACAGACTTTATACACCAACAGAACCTCAGTTGTTAAGGTAAAAACTTTTCAAAGTTTTCCAAAAATAAAAAATAAACTCTTGCCTTCTTAGTAATAAAATAATCTTTTCCCCTGAAGTACAAAATAACCAACACCACTTAAGTTGATGTGAAAAAGTAGAACTCATCAACTACTAAAAAAAAAGTTTATCTTGATTATTACCACTTAGTTAATAGCTGGTCAAACATTACAATAACAAAAGTTAAAGGATATTCTTCTAAAGATTGGTCTTAATCTGTGTGTTTTCATTCTCCCTCCTTCTAGATAGCCCAAAATAAGCAAACATAAGTTTGATGGTGTTTAAACATATTCTGAAAACTCCATTTAGTCCATCAATTTTCCTATCGTAACTAAAATCGCTTTACTAATAGGCTACCTACAACTTACTAAACACTGACTTAACACTGGTTGTTTTGACATTAAAACCAGGCACAGCTACTTTGCCTACCTGAGCCAAATGGACCTTCTTCAAGGCATGACTTCCCCTGAGATGTGCCTTCTCAAGCCGCTCTCTTCTCTCCCTCTCTGCCTCTCTGTGTAGCTCCTCCAAACGCTTCCCTTCTTCTGCGGCAGCCAAGTGAGCATCTGGCTAGTAGTCAATCAACAGTTTAGTCCATGAAGCTCTTTGTGGTAGTATAAAGCATATGTAACGATAAATAAACGAGTAATTCTGTAGCAAAAACACTTAAAAAAAATCCAAAGCACACAAAGCCATATGAACAGCCCTGAAGGTTTATAATTCTCAATTGCAAGCAGGACCAAACTAGTCTTTTGCCTTTGAAAAAACCTGTATATTTACATGTTCCGTAAGCGTAGGTGTCAATCTGTGTTAGCGACAATCGTTTGTATGATTTACTTGTTATAGCAGAGTGGTTATTTTTCCTACATATACAAGGTAAAGTGAATAATACAGTCATATTATAGATTGACTACTTTTATCCTCGTGGCTTTCTTTTAAACAAGGGGGAGAAAAAAAAATTATCCAGAAGCGTTTTCATTCTCATTTGGGAAGTCAGAAACAACCTGCAACTTTTAAATAACAACTTTATTAACACATGAAAATTAAGAAATACGTAAGAAAAAAATTAATATTACACATAAACAAGGCTACAAATATTAATATTTTTGAATTTTCCAAGAAAAAGCTGAGCCAATCATAGCATCGCCTCTTATTGTTTAGGCCTAGTCCTTCAAATGTTAAGAAAACTTAAAACCTCATGAATGAAAACATTAATTCACTGAAAAAAAATATTCACAAATTCAAATTTATTGTGAATGCTTTTCTAGTCTAAAAGAGGCTGATCCAGAACAGGACCTTAGATTGTGGTCTCACATCATCCATAAACCAAACTATTGTTTGGTTGACTTTTCAACAGCATTTCCTTAGTTCAAAAATCACCTCTACAGTTCTTGCTTGAACTCTGACTTTTCTAGCTCCCCACCTTCTTCTGCTCTGATTTTGCCCTTTGTATGAGTGTACTGTAAATGTGAGTAAGCTTTCCCACCTGGCAAAATCTGTTCACTGTTCTTTCTCCTCTAAATTATGCTACTGTCATTTTGGCAAACCATTGACTGCATGAAGAGATGAACACAAATACAAGGCAAAGACTGGGAGTACACAACTAAAAGAGGGGAAGACAAAAAAGCAGGGCAACTATTAATTTATCAATATGCTGCAAAGCAGAAGATTTGTCTGTCCCTGACGTTGTGCCAGTCTTGTGAACTCACCCTTTACAGAGGTCCGTTCACATGGGAAAGACTGCCAGGTGTGATCCCTTAAGAGAGTGAGCACGTTACAGCCCTTGCAAGTCTCCCCAACTCAGAGTCTGATTAGTAAGTTGTGCAATGGCATCTTTTTTACAAGTTCATGTTTTTAAACGAGGTCTAGAAAACCAAACTGCTGTTATCCCAACACTGCATGCAATATAAAGAAAGATCTACAGAAGCATCTATCACTAACACTTGGATTTAATCACCTGCTCCCCATCCAATTCTCTGTCCACGTAAGGTTCGGAAATATGGTAGCGTGTAACAGAAAAGTTGTCAGCACCACTGGGCTTCACTGCAGGAGTCTTCTTCGTTTCAAAATTCTGGAACACAAAGTACAAGTACAGCCCTATCAGAGAACAGTATCGCCAGCAAAGTAACTAAACAGAATATTAAGTGACCTGTACATTTAAATTGGTATTAAAAGAAAGCCACTCCTCCAAATTCTCTCCTGAAAATAATTGTTTCAAATTTTACATACATTTAATAATTAATAAATCACAATGTCACAAGGCAGACCTAGAGGACTTAAAGGACTTAACAACTGAGAGCATCTAACAGCCTAAGGCAAATTCCTCCACGCAAATTGACATTCATCAGAGAACTCTACTCTCATGTTTCAAAAGCATTACCTTAACTTCAAAGCACTTGAGGTTACTACACTAATACAAATCCCACTTACAACAGCTGTCACACTCACCTCAAAGCAGGATAACCATGGAACCACAATATAATTGTACCTGACAGCAAAGTAACACTTTCCAAGTACAGACCTTCCTTACAAAACTCAGAACCCTTTATGTCCAATTTATTAGTTGACCAGTGAAAAGACCATTTTCCATAACCTCACTGAAAATGGTCTATTCATGTAATAGACAGGGCTTTTGGGTTTTGGGTTGGTTTTGGGGGTTTTTTTGTTTGTTTGTTTATAAAGTTTTAGGCACATTACCACATTTCAACTCCTGTCTGAAAGGGTTTAAACACTGAGCAACCTGACCATCTCCCTTCTTTGGCTCCACCTGATGTTGTCAATAGGAAGGCAGCCAGGTCAGGTAACCAAGTGCTCTGTAGGACCTGCCTTTGTACTTCTAACTTCACCGCCATTAATTTCCTCTCAGCTTCCTCTTCCTAAAACTATCTCCTAAGAAAGAATTCTTATCCACACTAACTAAAACATCAAATTTCCTAGCCCGAGTGGTTTAAAAATAACATGACCATAAACGCACAAAGAGCAGCATTAAGTTTCATGAATATCTTAAATTTATTTCTATGGTATCTAAGATGAGGCATATAAATTTTCAGTATTATTACTTGCTATTTTTGTAAAGTCTACAGAAAGTTTAGTCTTTAAATTAAAATCTTATGATATGCAACTATTTTTTACCTTACCAACAGAACTTCAGTAATTTATTCTCTGGTTCTTAAGCAAATGCACATTATTCTAGTAGGAAGGGAAAAAGAAAAAAGACATGTACAAATAAAAGCAAGCCATCAAGAATTTCACTTTTATTTGTACATAATGCTGTTTAAAAAACTTTCTTAATCATAGTAACAGATCAGCATTAACCAAAACACTTGTAAATACTGATTATAGCTCTGATGAAGTCCTATGCCTAAACCTCATTAGCCATTAGATCACCAACTGTTTGACCTATACAATGTTACTTTGAGAACGTATAATTAAACCTCAGTCTTCTGAATTATTAAAAAAAAAGTAAAATCAACAAATCAGTAATTAATAACTATATTTAATCAATCAAATCTCCAGAATTCTATTCAAAAGCTGCAAAGATGTGAGAATTACATTGGAGGCTGCAGTTTTCCAACTAATATCAACAGCGATGTAGGCAGAAACCAAGTAATACCTGTAACATTATTACAGTGTAATACAGGTGTAATCACTGCAAGTAACAATCCATCCATACATCCATCAAAAGGTTTGTAACTTCCCCCTCCTTTTTTTCCCTAAAAAGTAAACAGTTCTATGCTAAAATCTGTCAAAACTCGAGCAGCAATGTATTATGAAATAGAAAAAAAAACCCCAAAAATCAACAAACCACAAAACAACCCAAATCTAAAAACGTTATAAATACTCAAGAAGAGCTTAGGTTGTATCTCCATTACATAAAAATCTTACAGATCATATCAAAACAACAAAGTTCACAAGAATTCTCTCAAGATACTTGCCAACAAAATAGTGTTCACTGTTTAACTTCAATTAAGTAACTTAACGGTTGGTCTAACTAAATGCAGCCTCAATTCCTAAACACCATCCTTCTGAGAATTAAACTCGATTACAACAATACATCTAGAATAAAAACTCTTCTTCTGTAACAGGGTAAAGTAACAATAATAGGAGTATTTTCAGAAAACGTTTCTTATATTCTATGTAACCCTGCAATGAACAACACCACCCTAGTTCCATTTTATGCAATTTTATTCAATTGTTATTGCAACAGAGCATCAAATTATGATTATAGTTGTTTAATAAGCTCTTTATGTAAATTGATTCAAGAAAATATGCACGCAGATGCAGATAACTTTGTAATTTGCTGTAATTCAAAGGATTTAGAGTAAAGTTAAGCAATTCAAATCCACTGCCTTGTAAGTATCACATTTGCAAGACAAATTCCGTCGTCTGGTCCCATGGTCTGGTCCTGTCCCCCCAAAACTGACAGTTAACATCTTTTGTTTTCTCCTTCTACACAGATCTAGGAATAAACCACAGCTATAACCATATATGAACTGTCAATTACTTGGCATTTACCTCATGCAGTACATGGCACCCAGTTACTCTTCCAAGAAAATAACTTTACTCTTCACCCTGTGCCCTCCCAGCAACACAGGCCTATGACAAAAGCATTAAAATTCATACAGATAACAAAACTAGGAAAAAGCCTCAGTCCACTACCCTTTACATGGATCAAACTGACACAGTTTGCTTTATTTTAAGCAATGCAATCTCTTTCCTCAAGAAAAATCCAACATATCTGCAGAACTGTTGATCCAATTTGCCATTATCAGAGCATCAATTTATTAAAAACAAAACAAAGCCTGCGTTATTGTAGAAAAACCAGATGTTTGAAAACTCTAAGAACAGCTAAAATCACATCTGTTAAAAAGGTGAGTAAAGGACATTTGCATTTGTTGATTTGTGAAAATGTATTAAATTGTAGAATTTCAGGAAAGAAAGTTACAATTCTGCAATACTTAAAGAGGGCACTGACCCAGACCTGTCATCCAACACAACTGCAAATGCAATTGTACCAGAACCTGGGGAAACCCCAACAAAGTTTTCTTGCTTGCTCTGGTGAAAAAAATCACTATAGAGTATGAAGAAAAAAAATTGAAAGAGAGCTGCATTATTGAGGTTGTTAAATGGAAAGTATTATATAGTTCTATGGTTTTTTAGATGTATCATCCACAAATATGTACGTTAACTGCAGCTGACTTACAGTCACCAATTAGAAACTTGTTTGGGTTTTGGATTGTTTGGGTTAATAGAAAATAACTTTAAAAAGCTGCAGCAGCTCATGCTTTTCCAACAACTCCAAACTGAGCAACACAAGCATCTGAAAACCAGGAAACAAGAGTCAAAGTTTTAACTGATACAGCCTTCATCTGCTCCACAGCAGATACTCTGGGAACACATCACGTGGAACAACACAGAGAACAGCAGCATGGAAGCATCTGAACTTACCTGCCCTGGAACATACAGGACCTTACTCCATCTGTTCTAAATTCCAATATTGCATATACTTCATCAGAAATAACCCCACACTTTACCACTCCCTGACAACACTTACTTTAATCCTGACTCGTATCCAACCTCCACAATAAGAAAGTCCTTAGGCAGCCAACCAGGAGACCCACAGAGAAGCACTTACTAAGGGATACAACTTAACCTATACAGGCACTCCTCCTTCCAATCATGCTGAAAACTGCGGGGGG
>VXBJ01004673.1:373242-410441 GCA_013400055.1 Nycticryphes semicollaris | reverse complement strand
GGGGGGGGGGGGGGTCAAAGCTTAGTTTTTCCAGATACATCAGTACCAAACCCCCATCATGCAACGCAGTAACTAATCCGTAACGTGCTGGACATAGCTGGGAAAAACCTTGATCATGTCACATGCTCCAACAGGGACTAGTATTTCTTAATCATTTCTTTTCTTATCAGCGGTCTCTGAGTGTCCCTGAACCCCACAGTCTGAAAGGGCACAAAACCCACATAAAGCAACTTAAACTCCACATTAATGAAGTGCCATTAAATTAAATTTCTACAAGTTAATGGCAAAGTAAAAACGCACGTAATGCTCCTCCTGCAGTGCAGACCTGCAATCCTGCAGGAACTTCTACACCCAGGCAGGATCTTTCTGAAACCAAAGAAGCATGAAGGAGGTACAAAGACACCCCCTAAAAAGGGTACAGCATGGAATTAAAAAATACCCTTTTTAATCCACTTTCTTCCACAAAAGACTTAGGCACTGGTTTCCTATCAAAATTAAACAGCTTACCCTATATTTAGTATTCCCTATAAGAAACAAAGAAAGTGGAGAGAAAAAAAACAAACCCACAAACAAAAAACCCCACAGCTGAAAAGGTAATTTTTATTGCAGAACTAAACAAAATGCTACATCATTATGACAGACTATGAGGTTGTAAGAAAGATCATTGAAAAGTTTAGTATCACTGTGACCATTAAATGAAAAATAATCACGATAAATTTAAAAGATATATTTACCACAAAAAAATATCTCAGATGACAAGAAATAAAATCCACACATAAGAGATCAGAAATAATCACATACCAAAGCTTAGCAGTAAGAGGTCTGCTAATACATAATTCATTAATTTTCTTGATTTTTGCTGAAGGACTCTCCTTATAGTATGCAAATAGCAATATTGGAGATGCTGTTGTGAGGAGTCAGACCAATAAATGAACCATTACATTACATGGTGCCCTGAAATTGTGATCGCTATCGCATCATGGATACGTACCTCAAGAGGATGTGGCGGGGGAGGTGGCAGGCTCGCAACTTTGGCTGCTCTTTGTCTCTCCACTTCCAAAGCCTGTTTACGTGCATTTGTTCGGCTTGGCAAAAAAAAAAACCACAACAAAACACAAAAAAGGAGAAGGAAAATTATTCAAGCAGTTAAAAACAACACTGTGCAAAATAAAGGCAGACCTAGAAATAAACAGCTTCTGATGTATCCGAATTGAATGCTTGGGAGAGGAGGATAGACAAGCCCACTGAAAAGTCAGCAGAACTTATGCTGGAAGGCAGAACTGGAAAAGTAATTTCTTGAGGTAATGCAAAAATATTAATACACACAAGCTTCTAAAGAACAGAGCAAAATCCCTGCTTTTCACTTAAGTTTTGAGAAAGCACTACATCAATACTTTTTGATTGCTCAAGTGTGGACAAAACTAAGTATTTAATCAATTGGTCTCTCAGCTCTACTCAAGCACAACTATCCCCAGGAGTACACAGTTCATTTTTCATGTCACCTCAAGTTTGGCCCAAACGTAACAAACGACTTAAACAAAACAACAAAAAACCCCCCAAGCAAACAAACAAAAAAAAACCCAAACAAAAAGCAGACCACCACCAAAAAAAAAATCCCACTAAGAAGGAAGACCATGGCTGTTGAGGGATATTGATTGTTTAGCATAAATAAGTTTTAAGTAGAATAAACTACTGAGGATAATAATTCGGTGTGATTTGTGCTGCTTGCTTAGCTCTGCTAAGCATGAGCAGCTAGATTCACTGAAACCCTTAGGCCACAAGAAAGCCATTCTTCTCAGTACCTTTCCTAGCAGACAGTACAGTGTTGTTTAATCTTTTAGCATGGGAAAGTACTCGATGTCATACTGATGTTTTGGCCATGTTTCTCTCAAGTCCAGGATTTTTTTGGTTCGCCACGTTCTGTCAACAAGGACAGGTGCACAAGGAACATACACCAGAAGACAGAGGCTTCAGTCCTTGGCATAAACTGCAAATCAACAAGATAAGAGCCTGCCTACCCACACACTGAAAAAGAATCCAATTAGATATTAGAAGACCCCAGACCAAAAATCACCATTGGACTAAAAGACATGTGGAAGGCTGCATGAGGGGTAGGCCTAGAGAACGTAAGGGTATAATTGCCCAGGAATTTCTTTGTTCAGGGTCCTTCTCTTTGAAGGCACCCAGCCTGGGCTGTTCTTGTTGCTACACCTTCTGTCCTGGTTTGAAGTTAAAACAGAACCAACATTCTGTTCTGCAATTTTGCATCTTAGCTAGGCCTCTTCTAACTCTCTGAAATTAATGGCACATTGTGGAGAAAATAGCTTGTTCTCAGAGTGGTAAGACGAATGTTTGTACTTCAAGCAGGACATAAATGGACAGAAAGGGTCCTCTTTGGACATCCTCCACTGAAGAAAGAAAGTTGACCCTTTGATCCCTCAACTTCCAATTAAATTATGAAATCTGATTCCTGAGACTGCTGCAAGAAACCTGAAGAAGGTGGGCGCACACCTGAGAGTGTGCACGACACCATAAATGGTGTGTGACTGCTCAGGCAGCAGCTTCTCCTTTAGCAACAGCTAATGTGATAGGTCCTGCTTTCATGTGGGTAACTCTGTCAGGAACTGTCCTGAGCACACGTCATTTCCTGTGTCACTGAATAACGGTCAGTCAACAATCTAGACTGAAAATAGCAATATAGAGATGAATGGTTCCACACTCACTGAGAATGTATAAAGGCCAGCTCATATAGTTGACATTTTTGTCTTTGCTTTAAAACTACAATTCTTACCGAAACCCACAAGATTTGTCCACAAACATTAATTCTCTAGCCCATAAAATTTAAAAGATTAAAAAAGTTCCAAGCAAGAAGCATCAATATTTTTGCCATTCACCTGATGACACTGTAAAATGCATTCTATGCTTAATAAAACTGGGTAACTATTGCATACCGGGCTTGCTCACGAAGCAATTTTTCTTTTTGGTACTTCTGCTCTTTCAGGGCTTTCCTATGCCTCTTCTCTGCTCTTTGTTTCCTTTCCTCTGCTTGTTTTGCCAGAGCTTCTAAGTCAGGTTCCTTAACAACAAAATATTGCAAGCACTTCATACAGGGTCTTTTACTCACTTCTTACAGTATTAGTGTAGTATTTCAAATTAAATACTGCTGGTAACAATCACAAGCTCAATATGACTTTCTATTGTAACAGAGTGAAAATACTCTAAAGAGTAACTTTTCCTTCTCTGCTGCCTTCTTTTACTCTCTTCTCCATCACCAACAGCAGCAAGTCTGCCACGTTCTATGGCCAGTGTAACCAAGTATCGATGCAGAAACCTTTGATTCTCTGCATGTCTTTATCAAAGAGTAATATAAATACACATTTTAATAAACGCTGATTAGACAGTACAGAGAAAGCAAGTTACTACCTTTCAGTCATTAATTACAACAATCCCGTATCAACAGAAACTTTTCTTTACAATTAGTTCACTGCTCCTGTGGCACCGATAAGTTTTCCACAAATTCATCCATCCTAGCATCAGGACAGACTTTACAAAGAAATTAGAGACATTGAGATATGGAAACGTATAACGCTACAAGAAGTTCAAAAGCCTAACTACTTCACAAAGTAAGCTAGTCTGCTAAACTCATGTAAGAAATCTATGGCATCACTGATTTCCATAAACCTGGTTCAGAATCAAATCTATGGAAAATTTTCACCCAACAACCGGAACGATCTCTCAAGAGAGCTGACACGAGTTACAGGATTTTAAAGAAAGTGAAAATAGTTTATAGGTGCAGAATGAAGAAGTGACACCAGTTTGCAGTCTAGGCAAAGGCCTCTAAAGTGCTTACTGAGTTACTATAAAAAAGTTACTATATTACTGGCACACTTGAGACAATGATTCACCATTTGCAATTCAGTCAAGTACAAACATACACCATCATATATATCTGTAAAATCGAACATAAACAAAATAGCTTTAAGAGTCTGCACAGCAAAAACCTTAGCAGATGGGCCTGTTAGACCATTTAATCCCAGTTTTGTGGAAAGATATCCATAAAGAAGTTACCATTCTTTAAAAATTGTCATTTGAGATATTAGAACTGAAAGATCAAGAATATTTAAAAAAATACAAACAGCAGTCTTGGTATTTCTAGATCATCAAGAATTTCCCTGACAATCATATTCAGCTGTTTCACTTACATTCTCCTTGGCTTGTCGGTGACCCTCACCAATTGCTCTTAAGCTTGACAAATAAAGTTCTTCTAAGGCTTTCATCTTTTGATCCTGGGCTTTCTGCCATTCAGCTCTCAGCACCTCCTCTAACTTATGTAGTTGTTCTTCTCTCCTCTGCTTTACTTTCTGTCTTATCTGAAAGGCGATATACTTTTGCTGCTCTCTAACCTGGAAAAGTAGCATTTATGTTTCGTCAGCAACTTAAAAAAATAAAAGTATTTTTTTCAGCAAGTCTTTCCACAACATACTCTACCCTCCTCTCAGCTTTCAATCTCATCTACTATTCCATTAACAATCTGTCCAGAAAATATTTTCAAGTGACAATTCCCTTTTTCCAAAATTAGTATAGTAAATAGTAAGTTTAATCTTAGTTAAATACTTCAGTTAAAGTCCAAAGAGCAACATATAAAACAAAACACAAAAACTGCTTGGAATATCCTTCCCTCCAAAAATACAACACAATAATTTATTAAAGACACCTATTCCAATGCAACACTGTTTAAAGAAAATCAGCAACCGAACTGATAAATTGAAGTCTGTCTACTAAGTTTTTGTTTTCCACTTTGTCAGTAAAATTCTCTTGACTAAAGAGGAAAACATATCAAGAAAAAAGACCAAGGGTGGTGAAATACTAGTACATAGCAGATGTCCTGAAGACATACATTTTTTGAAGATGTGAAAGACCTGAACAGTTTGTGTAGGACAAAGCAGAAGGCGGCTGAGAAAAGAGTATGAAGAGAAATAGAGAAGTAGCCCTGTGTCCTAATAGCAGGTCAGCAGAACAGGAATGGACAAAAGATGAGAGACAATCAACAGACATGTTCTGAAGAACACGTTGGTAACTCCAGCTCAGACACTCTAAAAGTACCAGTACTTAAAGCACTTAAGAGCTATGACATACTGGAGCAATTTAGTTCATCTAGTGGAAAGCTGTGAAGTTCTGTATTAGCAATAGGTGTCTTATTTCTACTGCGTGATCACTATGAAAACACCTGGAACACTGAAAGAGGTTTCAATACTTATGCACGGGACAGACACATCAGTAGAAGACTGTCCCTGTCCATGGCAGGGGGTTGGAACTTGATTATTTTTAAGGTCCCTTCCAACTCTAACCATTCTATGATTCTAAGACAACTGCATGTTGACAGCCAGATAGAATGGTAGATACTGTGAAGCTGGCAGGGAGGAAGAGATCCCGGAACAGAGGCCAAAGTGAATCTTGCAAAGAAGCAAAACATGCACTTAGTCCTAAATAAACAGGAGAAAAAGGAAAATAATTCACAAACTAAATAGAAACCTAATATACAATATTACGAGCCTGAAACTTAGTTTACATGAAATAAATTTTTCAGTTAATTTTCCTAAATTAGTTGTTACATCATTAAATGAAATACACAACGTGCAAAAATACAGGCATACTTGCTGTAGCCTCAGTTTCCTCCTTCTTTCATATTCTTCTTTCAGAACCATGGTTTCTTCATTAGGACTAAGCCTCAGTTTCCCAACTTTTGCAGTTTTCCTCTTCATCTTTGAAAACGCTGAATAATCAACTTCTGTGAGAACAACATGAAGAACAGGAATTACGCATAAATTATATGGGTAAATCAGCTACAAAAAAAAAACCAAACGACAGGTATTGCCACAATCTTACAAATCTATCATGGTATCTAGGAGCATGAGCTACAATGGTTCACTTCTGCTCAAACTGTACTCAACAACATTAGCACTATGTCACAGTCAGGTGCTACATAGCGAACTCTGCAACAGTATTACACTCATCTCCAACTGTGGACCAGACAGGCACATCTGCAAAGTAAATAGCAAACAACATTCCACTCCTGGGAACATAAAATCCCAAACACAACACACTACGGAAACTCACACCACACAGTAAAGCAGGCTGGTCACTTACGTGATTTGTACTGAAATATTCTCATAACAGTTATAAGATAGTGAGTTTGTTAACATTTTTGACTAGAGTCTGAGGATTTGTACCTCGAGGTCTGTGAACTCTAGCAATAGTCTGCATATCAAGCATTTCACTAGAACATTAAAATTACTCACTGACAATTTTTAATTCGAGATTTTACTGTGGAACCCAGATCTGCTGATTCAACAGATCACTTCCCAGCTTCCTTACAATTTTAATTTTCACCTGCACGCCAAAAAGACTTTTTCAGCCTGATCTGCAGCCTAATCCAAAACTGCCCCTTTCCCCCCCCCCAATATTTATTTGATCTTGGAACACCTACATCTCTGAAAATACTGTCCCAAAACGTATCAACAAAGATTTTTAAAAGCTGTTTAGTTCTAAAAATCAAAAGCTTATTACTAGTGAACAATCCATGTAGCACTAACTTAAAAAATGTTACACCTAGAAAGATTTCGGTATCATAAATTAAAAAAAAAAAAAACAAAAAAAACAAAACAACAAAAAACTAAAGACAACTTCTGAGGTGTAAAAACTAAATAATTATCCATAAGATACTTTTGATACAGGGTTATTAAGCCAATGAATCGCAGGTTCATTGCAGGGTAGCTAGGGACAGAATACACTCCTGCTAGGCCTCTCTTGATCATCTCATGAGGCACAAAACAAGTTTATCAATACACATAATTAAGAAGTAAATAACTACATTCCTCTCTTTCCCCGTAGAAAGGAAAACTTGCTTCACCCGTTTGCACAGAACTGCTTCTCTCCACATGAATAACAATTTTGATGAATACAAAGCCAAAAGAGCTAACACTTAAAGGATAGCAGCAAAAGCAGAAAACGCAAACGCCACTGAAACATAGTCAACATTTGCACAGATTTCAGTAAATACACGAGAGTTAAAAACTAAGCCAGCCTTCCCAGGGAACACTGCACTAGAGATTCCCGTAAGAAACATTAACATCTCTTACTACCGTGCCCGAGAGTTAAGCTAAAAGCGTCTCTCCAGAACCGATTCAAACCTAAGGACGAGCACAGCGTACCGCCCAGGGGCTGAGACCTGAGGCGGGCGATGCGGCTGCTGGAGGGGCGGTAAGGAGGATTGTGCAGGCCGGAGCACAGGCAGGCCCCCAGGCACAGCCCCACCGCCAGCCAGCTCGGCCCAGGAGGCTCTGAATCCGCTCGGGCTGCACTAATACCCACCACTAGGGCTGCGGCAACTCGATCTGCCCGACCTGAGGGAAGAAGGGAAGGCAAATTACGCCCTAGCCCAGGCCCAGGCGCCTGAAAACACAACAGACGCGTGGCCACCAGCACCTACCTACCACTGACCAGAGCCGCCACCTCCAACGGCTGCTGCTTCCCGCGTCACCTCCACGCGCGCCCCGAACAGCCAATCACAGCAGACACAGCGGGAAACCGAGAGCCACGGCGGGCCTGACCCCCCGCGCGTGCGAAACACACACGCACCCCTCCCACACGGCCACAGCGCGCATGCGCCAGCCGGCAACCCTCCCCTGACCAATGGGAGCTGCGGAAAGCTGTGAGGGGCCGGTGAGGCCTCACGCGGCCAGTACAAAAAAGGCGCTGGGGGCAGAAGAGGCGTTTGGCTGCCCACAGCTGAGGCCTTGTGTTCTTACTCAGATCCTTTCAGAGGATTCGTTTAAACAGTTTAATGTCTCGTCCGCTCAATCAGGCGATCCCGGTGTGTATCTGAAGGAATTTATTTCTACGGCTTTCTCACAGCACTGCGTCAGCAGGCCTCAGCCAGGGTTTTTAAGCCCCAATCTCTGTGTAACTTCATTGTTTAGCACTCTCTTTAGATGCACTCTGAGTAAAAGGAGTACATTTGGGCTCTGGATAGCCCTGGTCTGGTTATGCTGCTCTGCCTGTCTCCTAGGCTTGCAGGTGGCTGACTAGGTGGCTTCTATAAGGAGCAGATCTGTCCTGCTACCTCAACCTCATAACTTTCATAAACCTTTTTTTAACTCATGCCTGGTCCTTGTAAGTCTGATGTAATACTTCTTTGCTTTCATCCTCGTGTTTTAATTCTCTTTCTAAAATGGACCATTTATCAGCTGCGTGAGACTTGGCAGCAGTTGGGATTTGAAAGTAGAGTCATCTGATGGCCTTGATTTTTGAGGAACATAAAACTGAGAAAAAATTGTTATTCATGTTGAGAGAAACAGTTCTGTGCAAACAGGTGAAGCAAGAGAGGCTGTACTAGACTGTTTCTTTGCATTATGTTCCCAGGGCCTGAGCTGCTGCTGTGAAAATAGAAGAAGTGCTTGTGGCTTACAACTGGTCAGGACCAAAGAGAAAATTGGTTGTCTCACACTGAAAGGTGACTGCAAAACATAGCTATTTTCTGTGGCAGTTTCTTCTAGAAAAGGGGAAAAAAACAATTTTGCACCAGGACCTAACTGCCAAGGAAACACAATGTATTGTGCCCTACAGGACTGAAAGTTTTACTTGGGAAAACTTAGTAGTTTGGTGCATGCAGACACATGGCTGCACAGGAAATACAGGACTGCATTTCCTAAAAAAGCATAAGATTGCAAAACAAAAGACATGAGCATAGGAAGAAGAGGTAACAGAGCAGCTGAAGGCCTTTTCTTCTCTGTCCTCTGCATTCTACTGCTAAACTGCTCTCTTATTCACAAGACTTCTGCATTATGGGATCAGTTAAGGAAATAATATGCTTTCGGTTAAGTGCTTGCAACTTGCTGCAAACTGCTGACTGTAATAGCTGGTACCAAGTTAATACCTGATTGTACATTAAAGACACCCAGATGCTTCACGATATACATACTGAATAAATTAAATGTGAGCAGTGTGCTTCCAAATGTGTTTTTCCAGTCTCCTTATTGGATTTTTTTGTCCTTCAGCTTTTTCATTATGGCAGTGCTCTCCACAATAACATCTCTTCTAAATAGCTTTATCCCACAGGTCAACAGGTAAAAAAAAAAAAAAGGAAGGCAGTCTATTAAGAGAGTAATTGAGATTATAGATTTTAGAATCCTCTACTTATAAAATGTGAAAGGGGTCAAATATATGCTCCTCAATTATATTACTGGAAAAAAAGGCACATTATGAAACCTGCATGTGTCAGGTAAGAGTTTCATTTCAAGGGTATTTTCTATTCAATGTATTGCAGAATTATTTCTGCTACCACTTAATTTACATACATATACTGAAAAACAGTCATTTTAATACTGTAACGTGTTGTACTTTGTACTACACCTGTTAGAATCACAGTATTACAGGCCTGCATTATTTCCCCCTGTGAAGTAGATGGTCTTCCCCTTATAAAAGGTGAAGAGCGAAGCAGTAATATTGGTGCATCTACCTAGGCATATCTGAAACTGGAGATAACAGCTCAACTGTGCTTCAGTTACTGGTCACACTTCTCCTGGGGGAAAAGAATAATGCTTGGAGGAGTTATCTACGAATTCCCAAGATAGTTGGGGGTAATCTGAATTTATTTTCAGAAAGAGAATGCTTTCCATACATAAAAAATAACTTGCAGTGTAAATCTACGTGAAAACATAGATTTAAAATACTTTTTTGTGTGTTTGGAGGGGGGTTGTATGACCATGAAGTCTACTGCTGATGTGGCCATGGTGAGAAGGTCAAATCACAGTGTGGGCCTTCTGCTGTCCCAGAAAATGTGGGACTGTCTGTACTCCTGTCACCGAGAACGTGTTCCATCAGCAGATGAACCACTGCAAGAGTTGCTGGCACAGGCAGGGTTCCATGGTGTGCTCTATGGGACTCTGAAACCTGGACAAAAAGATTAGTGAGGCCAGAGTTGCCTCCGTGTGCCCCAAAAGAACTCCCTGTCTTGTAGGCAGGTTGAGTAGACCAGTGTACGCAACCTTTACCTCTTACCACCACACAGGAGCACTTGCTCATTTCTTCATTAGAAATTCTTAACTTGCCACTTCTTTCTCTCCCTCTCACAGGGGAAGGATGACCTTGCAGGCTTTTCTGCATCTTCAGCAGGGAAGCGCTGGTTTTATAGGTTTTTTCAGCTCCAGTAATGGAACTGTACAATGACCTGACAGCTCACCCTTGCACAGGACTTGGCACCCTGCAAGAATTAAGTATTCTCCTTGAAAACCCCTAAAGGAAGAGCTTTAAAAAAAGTGTCATATTCAGACACTAAAGCTCCAGTCCTCTACAACCTCGTTAGACAGTAATGCAGTTTCCTGTTTCTTGTCTCCTCCTTGATGATTAGTGAAGTACCTGACTGAAATGAGAACTTCTCTCAGTTTGAATTGGCCTTTCTCTGCCTTCAATATTCCTCAATGTCACATACCACATTATCATATAGTCTTAAATTTTGTTTCTCTATGGTTCTTTTCATTTTGATCTGTGATTATGTCTCCTGTGCTGTTTTATTTCTTTCAGCACCTGACACCGGATCCTGACTGCCAGGAACTAATGGGATGTCATTTTACAAAGGTTTGTTATCCTCCAGTTCATGCAGTCTGAAAAGTGCAAAATAATTTTGTTAAATAGTTTGCATTAAGTGTGGATTTACATGGCAGCTTTGCAAACGTAGATGAAGTTTCCCAACAAGGAGAAAGGGCTAATCTTTATTTTTGAGACTGACTTTTCTACTGTGGTCAGCCCATACAAGCACAGCCTATAATAGTCTCTGCCTGAGACTGATTTGGAGATAAATTTTCTTGACAGATGTGGAAGGATAGCTTTTGTTATTATACTCCATCACATGTAATAGAAGGCTGCAAAGCTACGCTTTCCAGTACCAAGGCAACTGTATCCAGAGCTGTGCCTGTATAAATTCTCAACTTGCAGATTCTAATCCTAAAGAGATGCTACAGTACAAAAAAAAAGAAGAAAAGGAACAAAATACAAGACATAAAAAAACTAAGGAGCTGGTAGAAGGACAATTATATGTAATTAAATGAAATACAATGTATATCCTAAAATTATTGTAATGGAAAGACAAAGAAATGGCTGTAAGTTCAGATCTGATGTCAGATATAAATAGTACTATCTTACTGGGGGAAAAAAAAAAGCACATTTTATTAAGGCATTACTCTAGAAACTCTTATTAGGGAACCAACAGCAACCTTAAGGAATGCCCTTTCTCTATCAGGAATGTCCCTGGGACCTCACCCAGTGTCCTCAGCTCAGCTTAATGGTTTGGGCCTCTGAAAAACAACCAGCCTTGGGATGGTAAGAGCAGCACCACGTGCTTAAGAGCTTACTATTCATGTATGAACCATGATGCTGCACAAGGTCATTTTAAAATAGGCTCTCAACCTCTCCCAAAGCTTGAAGCCAGCAGAAGTGAGCCGGATTCAGGTTTTTACAGACTAAAAGGAGCCCTGTGCAGATACACTGCTGCATGTCCTCAGACCTGGTGTGCCCAGCTACTCAGTGATGCCAGCATATGCAGAATTCCACACCAACAACTTGGTATGTGCGCATTCATTTGCTAAAATTCTTGTAATATGCATTCAGCCTTCTAAAATGAATTGGAACTATACATAGAATTTTCTCCAGTTGTTATAATATGCATAGTAACTATGTGCACAAATAGGCCAATTATACTCAGTCCGGTAATTTTACAGCTGGTCTTCGCCAGCTTTTCTCAACTACTGTGCCATATTTTGTTTGTCTTCTTGTAATAGATACTTCTATTCAATTTCAGAAAATATAGTGAACATTACTTGCTTTATTGCAGGTAATTTCAAGCAAAAAATAGAATGGTGCTGAATTTTCTAGTATTTCTTTCAAATAATGGATTCTACTCCAGCAAGTTCTCTTGAATGGCTTAAAATTTTACCTTATAGAAAAAGATCTCTTTATGTGATTAGAAATGAATTTTTAGTTTAATCCTACATTAGTAGTAAGCACCATATTTTCAGCGTGTAGTACAGATGAAACTGAGGGAAAACTAATTTTTTTTCTAATTTTAAAATTATTGCTTTTTCTCCAATTTAAATTGCCTTGTTTCGTATTGTTTGCTTCCTCCTTTTGGTTGCTTACATTTATTGCATTGTATACAGGAGGTGTTGGAGTTTTCACAAGCTTCAGTTTCCCTCAGATGCACATCCAAATGCTGTGCTGTAAGCAATAAAATTACTGTAAGAACATTCTTGAGGAATAGCTTAAAGCCTCAAGTCTACAAATCACCGAAGAAGAGGTTAAAGAGGTTCTGGATGAAGTCACAAAGAATAAATAAATGGTCAGGTCCTACCAATTTAACGATTGAGTCTATCAGAAACCTTTTTGATGTCTAGGACATTTATGTCTTTGTCATTTATACATAAAGCAACTAAAAATGTGTACGAGAGACTCCCTGTCTTACTGCTGGCTTCTGCCACCTCTGAAAACTCCTATAGTGAGTGACATAAAGGATAAGATAGAGAATGCAGAACTCCTCCTAGGAAAGTACATGTCATTATCCCTGGATATCTGTTATAACATCTTAATATTGTTTATGAAATACGAGAAAAATATTCACAGTGTAAAAATGTGGGTCCTGGTTTGATCAGGACCTTCCCGGTCTCAATCAAACAGACTATATGATCAGACAGACCTGTGATATACTAGATTGCATTTCTACCACAAATTAGCTTTGATGTTTTCTTTAGTAGAAAGAAAATGATTGTATAGATGGAGTCATTAAAAGACTTTATGGAGGAAATACGTTTCAAAGGAATGGATTCAAAGGAACGGATGGTGAAGAAAAATTTACAAGGAATGATAATGAATTTGCATCAAGAGGAGGAATGTGGAAAAAGCTGCAGAGTGAACAAACTTGTGCTTAGAAGAAAGCAGTGAACATGGGGCAGTGATACATTGGTTCTTATTGCTCCCATTTTACTCTTTTTAACAGAAACCAATCTCTCTACAGACATGGACACATTTTCTGTCACAGTTTTGCTAAATTTTATAGAAACCGAGGGGGGATGAAAGAACAAAGAGTCTTCACTGATTGGAAAGAGGTAAATTTAAAGTCAAGTTTAAGAAAAGAAAATGTGGAAGAGAAGAAGATGATTAATGAGTTAGACACTGGGCTGGTAAACTGGAATCTGAGCTTCAATTTTCTGCAAGACCATAGATTTTTGGTGTGTGTGATCTTGGCTTAGTTTTTTGGGGATTGGTCTGATAAATGGAGCTAAGTCCCAGACTCCTGATCCTGGAAAGTGTTGCTGAGCCACTAAAGTCTAGGAGAAATTAACATTTTTTTTTAATGCTAAGGATCCCTGATCTTCTAGATTTGCTGACATTTACATGCTCAAGTTCTTCTAATGTTGACAGCATTGAGTGGCTCAGAATCTAAATCTGAACAAGATTCAGGAATTATACTTTTTAATATATATTAAGTCAACATCTAGTGTACTCAAAGTACCTGCAGCAACAACAACTGCACAGGGTTCTGCACAAAACACATTCTTTTATTTTGTGATCAGAGAGAAGAGGCAATTGGAGATCAGGTCTCCAGTGTTCCATGTTTTTGTCTGAGCAGCCTGATTAGAGTAATCTGCTCACTCTCTCTATGGCCAAATTACTAGTGAACAACGTTTTACACAGCAGTGTGGCTTCACTGGAAGAGGCAGATGATCCCATCTTCCTAGAAAGAGCTATGCCTGGTGGTTAGAACAGCTCTGTGGGAGTTGACTGACTTGTATGAAAAAAACTGAATCTTTCCCACTTCCTCCACAAGTGCCGTGACCACCAAACTGCTGTTAAGTCAATGTAGCTCCTACTGCCTGCTCCTGTTGGGAGAAAAAATAACCCACCTTTGCCCAGCTTTTTTTTTGGAAAATGTGGGTTCCTATATTTAGCAGAGGTTTGAGGCTAAAGATATATTTTCTGAAAAGCATATCCCTACAGGTTTGAGAGGTAGAATTTAAGATATTTAAGATTCTTTTCCCAGTATTTCCTACAAGCTAGTGCTAAATATCTGCACCTTTGGCTTTAAGTGGTTCCCTACTTGTGTGTTCCCATCCTTAGATGGCATCTCAAGGTTCCAGTAATGCCTAGGTGATGTACCCAGCAGTATGAGCATGCATCAGCCCGAAAATTGGAGACATATATTGACTCACCCTAGGTTTCAGATATTAAAGTAATACTGAAGTCAATGAAGGGGACAGCAGCAGTATCACGGAATCACAGAATGATACGGGGTTGAAAGGAACCTCTGGAGATCATTTAGTCCAAAGACATGGGCAGCAGTATCATTTGCCCCACTAACGCCCTTGGTAAAGCAAAAACATCTTTTTCCCACTGGCCCAATAAAATTGCCACAATCTGCTTCCTTGGGTGATCAGTGCTCATCTGGAATTTTATCTCTGTCCTTTTCAGAGGATAATTTAATTGTTTTATATTTATAGAGGCAAGGTAATAACCTTAGATTTACATAGAGCTATTATTTTTTTCTTTGTGAGTGGGTTCTGCAGGATGTGAGCAATTAAGCTTCTGTGGGAGGATACAGGAAACGTGATTAATGGATCAAAGAGACACCATCTAAGGGAAATGGGTATTATACCATGGGAGATAATGCTCCATTTCATAATAGTTATGCAAATATGCCAAATGTTGGAGAATTCAATTAATATTTGACAAATGGATTTTCTGTGATGCAGAATAAACACATACTGGGGGAAAAAAATAAAGCTCTATTGCACTTTATCTGTTTGCTTCCCCTTCCGCAGGCTGGATTGGCTGGTGAGGCACCTCATTCCACTGCAGGTGGCAAAGAACAGCTAGGCATGGCTCAGTGCCAGACAGCGATACTCTTTGGATGAAAATGATTGACTAAGGTTAAATTCTATGTACATGAGGCCAATCAGTGCTTGTCAGTGTGCTTAGGTCTATTGCTCAGTCCTCTGCTAAAAGTTAAATTGTATTGCACGTGAAAGAAAGGTGGTTTAAGAGGGAAGGAAACAGACGACATTTATGTTCTTGAATTTCTTTTTTTTCACTTCTCTTTTTCTTATCTATAAAAGCAACATTAGTAGAAAAAATAATAATCAAGTAAAAATAAAATGCCTGAGCTAGTGGAAGACACTGGGCTGGGACTCAAAAAATCTGAGTCTCAGTTACCGATGTATAAAATGAGGTTAATAGTAATGATATATGAAGGCAATGACTCATTCCGATACTGTAATGATGGGAGATGCACAAGTATCTAGATTTACTGAAAACATATATTTATTTGTTTGCTAGCTTCCATACTGGATATGATATTTTATTTTCTATTCTAAAATACTCTGTTCCCTTACTAAAGATGTGATATGAAGCTTTGTTCTGAGAAATCTTGATCCAGAGAAGGAAGGCATTTGAGAAGCATATTGAAGCAATTGAAGGGTTTCTGACCATATAGACTGGGCCCTGAGGTAATCATAGAATCATTCAGGTTGGAAAAGACCCTTGGGATCATCAAATCCAACCATCAGCCCTACTCTACAAAGTTCTCCCCTACACCATATCCCCCAACACCACATCTAAAAGGACTCTTAAACGCATTCAGGGATGGGGACTCAACCCCCTCCCTGGGCAGCCTATTCCAGGGTCTGACCACTCTTTCTGGGAAAAATTCTTTCCTAATGTTCAGCCTAAACCTACCCTGGTGCAGCTTGAAGCCATTTCCTCTCGTTCTATTGCTAATTACCTGTGAGAAGAGACCAGCACCAGCCTCTCTACAATGTCCTTTCAAGTAGTTGTAGAGAGCGATGAGGTCTCCCCTCAGCCTCCTCTTCCTCAAACTAAACAGTCCCAGTTCCTTCAATCACTCTTCATAAGATTTATTCTCCAGGCCCTTCACTGGCTTTGTTGCCCTCCCCTGCACTCGCTCCATGGTGAGAGTTAAGGAACTAAAGCTGTGAGTATGACACTCAAGTTTGTCCTTTAGTCGCAGCTGTGCTGTAGGGCCATCAGGGCTCTGCACACCCAGAACCCTTAAGTCATGATCCCCCTGGATGGTCTAGGAGCTCCCCAGCTACTCACCTGCGTCAGTGATTTAGATTGATTTGAACCAATGGACTGACTTGAGCCAAAGCAATTGCCTGGACTTCAGCCACCTTCACAACCAAAAATTATGCCTTTCACAGAAGCTCTCAGGGTAGGAATTTTGGACAGTTCTAGAGACTTCCCCAAACAGCTCCTGCTGTCCCTGTATCAATTTCTGTGTTTAAGTTTGTGGATTAACATTCTAGATGAATAATCTGAACGAGAGGCTCCCTTTATGTCGTTCTTGATGCAGAATTGACCAAACTTTATACAGTCATTTGTAAATAGGCAGTAGAAACTGTTCCTACGTGTGCAAAACCACTCACCCAGGACCTTTGTACATACTTCTGACAGTCAGGAGGTGTTTTGTATGGAGTTTAAGACAATCAGTAGGAATGGATCATATACATGCTGGAGTGGTTGCAGAGCACCACAGGGCAGTTAGATCTAAGAAATGAGCAAATGGTGTTTTAAGAGGCTGGATCACATGATCTAATTAAGATACCACTGCAGCGACCCCTTGCAATGGCGACTCCCGTTGCCATCTTGACAACAACCAACCATCATGTTAGAGAGATCTAACTTGCCATATGAGTGTTCCCTGTGCCAAGACCTCAAGAAGCTGTTTCTTTTCAGCCAACATTCTGTGTTCCAGTGCAAAACAAATCCTGGGCTGTTAGGACATCCCATGTCTTGCAGCCAGGAGGAGTTCTAGGGAAGTTCCTTCAGTGCCCAGAGAAAAGAGGTTGGGAAAAAGAAGTTGGAAATTAATCTTCAAAATCCCGTGTTCCTCAGAAAACCTACTCTTGGAGATGGCACGCTTTTAGGTGACTTGGAAGCTCTCTCAATGCTTCAAAATGATACTTCTATTTATCGCTCTTCTGTGTGAAAGTAGGTGACTGTGAAAAGAGAATTCCAGTGTGATGCAACCAGGAATGACTGGGTGAGCCACAAACTTAGATAAATATCACACAAGGATTGTGTTTTCTTCAGTGTAAAGCATGACAGCCAAGTTACCCTACTTAAAATTGATACCACCGTTGTATCTTCAGTGGGGTTGTTTAGTGGTCAAAGCAGTTATACCAGGCAGTGTAGATTTGGGGTTGATCCTTAACCTGCAAATGCCCTGTCTCAGGCTAGCAAGGTCTCTTTGGGGCATGCCCTGTGCCAACTGGGCTGCTGTGCATCCAGGAATGAAACTGGAAAGAAAGCAGACAGGGCAGTACGAGATGTTGGAGGCATAGACAGAAAGGTGAGGGGACCTGAAAGTCAGGCAAAGATTGGATTCTCCTGTGCTGTGGTCTGAACTATCAGTGCATTTTACTTCAGGTAATCATGAGATGAATGTTCAAAGCTAATGAGGGAGCTGAGAGACCAGGTTTGGCTTGTCCTTCAAAAGTTACGTTCCTCTGGAAAGAATGAGCAATGCTCAGTTAGGCCACTACAGTGAGGGGAAGGCTCAGTGCTGTGTATCTTGAGCAGGCAGAAGTTCCAAAGTCCAGGAAAAGAGAAGGGCTCACGACGTGTTATCCTCAGGATTTTTATACTGGCTGGTCACCAAGCCCTTGTGTGGCATTTCTGGTCTGTCCTGGGAAGTGTGTAATTCTCTTCTTTGAGAATATGGACCTTACACACGTAATTTCACTTCTTGGATTCACCCTGCTGAGACCAGACTTTGTGATGTCTGTAAGAAGTACGTAAGTAGGCACTTTGGATCTCATCCTCCCCTCATTTCAGTGTGCATTTTCCCTTTGCTTTTGACTGCAGGGGGAGGATATCAGCCCTATTTTCTACTCACAAGGTGTGCATTTATTCATTTTGATTCACTGTGGTAAAGTTACAAGATCGTAAGAAAATCCTCATATTTTCTACTAAGCTGTATATTTAAATCAGACGTAATACATTTTAATTGATCAAAATATCAAAACATTGATATTTTCCTGAGTTTGTTATTTCTTTTAACAATCAATTTTACCATGATCTTTGAGTTATTGCCACTAACAGATGACTTCCCTGTTGTCAAGGCTGATTCTGTCTCAAAATGTATTAATCTAACCCACGTGTACGCTTCAGTTAAATGCATCTTGGCAGACATCCACCACTGGAATCAGGGCTGAACATCACCGAGTATTTTTTGAATTGGATATCAAACTCATATATTTATCATACTATTCTTCGCTATACAGCATGTCCAATTAGATTTAACAAGCTCATTTTCAGGCCAAGTTGACCAAACCAGCACTACTGCTAATTTATAGAGGCTACAGTAAAAGTTACTTGATCAATTTCTTTCTTAAATTAAAACTTTCTAGGACATGTTGTTGCTTCTTTTCATTTTAGCCTGTGAATAAACAAAAGCCTGACTTTGTAAATAAAATGTCTTCCCAGTGTGTCATTTCCCATGCTTGTTGCAATATCTTCATTTTTCCTTGCAAATGTTTTGGCAACAAAGGTTAAGTCTAGCATATTCTTATATCGTGCTGATAAAACCAAGCTAAGGAGCATGACAACTGGGAACCAGTAGCAAGGCAGCTATCGTAGCATGCACTGAACAAGCCAGCTGGAAATCCTGTGTAAATACTTGGCAGCTGGTGCCCAAGCTCCTCAAGCTACACTGCCAGCTCAAGAGTTCAGCACAAAAACAGTCTTGATTAATACAGAACTGGTTTAACAACATTTTTCTCTGGAAAAATTATTTTACCAGACACAATCATGCTGGCTAGGACAGAAAGCAGCTTTCAGCCATTACATTCTCTAGACCTTGCAAGGTTCAAAACCCAGGCTTGTCCACGCTGGAAAGCTGGGCACCACAGACCTCATTCAAGAGATCACAATGGAACCTCTGGAAAGATTAGAGCATGGGAAACAACACCGAGGAAGGACTTCATTTGGCCAAAGTTGTTAGTTGAAGGTACAACTTTAAATGTCAGCGTTAACACGCGGTTGAAGAGTGGGATTTGGCAAAAAACCCAAAGGAGTTCCAAACCATTGAGACGTTCATTCACAAGGAAGGGTTCTCTAACAAGCTGATGCTGTTTTATGCGTTACCCTTCTGCCTTCCACCTGTCAGCAGAGAGATGATGGGAGGTGGTAGGCCAAGGTTCTCTTTCCAGTTGCAGGAGCAGGATGGGAGCAGCTCTGTGGGATGGATGCTGCTGGAAATGGCAGCCCTGCTCCCACCCTTCTCTTCCCTGCACTCAGCCACATGGCTTCCTCCCACCTCATTGGTTTAGACAAGGCACTTGTCCTAGTGGGATCGCTTTCCACAGCTGCAAAATGGGAATAAAACACCCATTTTTGAAAAATGCGTTGAGAACAAACAGCGTGAACCTCAGAGCAGGAGTGGAAATTCCTGTTATTGCAGTTTTACTTGCCTCAGCTTGGTTTGTGACAGTGTCCCAGGCCACAATCACTTCATAAATTGCTACTTCTGAGTTATTAAGAATTAAAGCGGGACATTCCTGATTGCATTGGATAGACGTACACTAAGGCTCTCATGCCTGCTATCCTTGCTACTTCTTGCAAAGATATTTCTCATTTATCTGCAGAAATAATGAGACAGAAAAAATATGAAAAGGATTGCCTGAAAGCTGCAGATGACTTCTGGCAAGAATTATTTATCTGTCTACCATTTTGTTTGTGCATATTTTATTGTCTCTCAGTGTACATATAACAACATATTACCCAGCACAATCAAAGGTGCTCATTTTAAACTCACAATGCTCTCTTTTGACCTGCACAAAACCAAGCAGCACAGTGGAGGACATATGCACATTTTACACTTGGTGATCTTTTGGTGTTAATTTATTTACGTGCATCTGGTTGCTTTCCTAATAGAATAGACTATTCTTCCTTCCCTAATGAAAGCAGTCATGGGAAAAGTGCTTGAGGTGCTCTAATGAAAGCCAATATGTTAGAATGTGTCTTCAGCAGAGCGGGTTAAGCAGGAGTACCTTGTGTGTTAACTGTTTCTCTCACCTGTACAGTCTGAATTTTGTTCTAGCAATGACAACGTATTAGCATTTTACACAGTGAAGAGTCAGCGTTAACTAACCTTGCCATATCCCCCCAGAGAGGAGAATGTCATTAACCTCCTTTACAGATGAGGAAGCAACATGGGATTAGCATAGAAACTCCATTGACTTCTGTGCTGTTAGTCCAGACTTACTCCAGTAGAAAGAAGACCAACATTAGTCCTCAAAAGAACAAGCCATTTGCTCGTGGTTATCTAGTCACAAAGCTGCACACTCAGGATTAGAAACTGAAGACATCCACGTTTTCTTTGCCATTATAATACGACTTTCTACTGAAGCTGTGTCTATAAAGCTTTAGCTAGGATAATTTGAAAAAAAAAAAAAAACACACCACCACAGAATCTCACATCATTCTACCACTTGTGTCTAGAAATAATTGCCCTGTGTCTAGAAAGGTCTGCATCCTATGGAAATAAATGAACAAGAATAAATTATTTTTTATGAACTTCCACTTGCTCAGAAATGTGGATGTTTTTCTGGGTAAATTTAATAGCAGCAAAGAATAATGGGCTTCCAAAGACTGCCAATGAGCAAAGAATGTAAGTTAAAAGCCTTTTTATATGCAAATACTTCATTATGTTTTGGGTTTTTCTTCTTCCTTTTTTTCCCTCCTTTTTAATTTTTTTTTTTATTATTTTTTGAAAGCAAAAGCACAATGGGACATCAGTTATTTCAATTTACATATGAATACCCAGAATTCACTTTCCACTTACAGTTATTCCAGAGTCCTGGTGGTACCTGTCAGCCTTTGAGGACTGGAGTAAAATGGGAGTCTGCTGACTTCTCTAGACAGAGTGCCCTGCAGAAATGAGGGGTCTACACTATTTCTGCAAAAACAGAAAATCGTTTTCCAAGGTATGTGTTCCCTCCCAAGTAAGTGGTGGCAACTGCATTATTTCTTAAGAAATATGACTTGAAAACACTTACAAATACAACTATCATTTCTCCTGCTTAAACTATTTCTAATGTATCCGTTACAACAGTCGTTGAGATGTGGTGTTGGGGGATATGGTGTAGGGGAGGACTTTGTAGAGTAGGGCAGATGGTTGGACTCGATGATCCCAAGAGTCTTTTCCAACCTGAATGATTCTATGATGCTATTATATAAAAGCTTAGCTGTTGGTTATAATATACTCACTGCAACTCTGGGAACTAGAGCTGGAATTCAGCCTTGCACAGAGGATCAGCACCGAGCGTCCGTCATGCGTGAGCCCCGCTCAGAACAAGGTCCCACTCATTAGTCTTCATGCTCTGGGCAGCCATTATGGGTTGAATACATTCTTTCCTGTGAGGGTGGTTAGGCATTGGAACAGGTTGCCCAGAGAAGCTGTGGATGCTCCATCCCTGAGAGTGTTCAAGGCCAGGCTGGATGGGGCTTTGAGCAACCAGGTCTAGTGGGAGGTGTCCCTGCCCATGGCAGGGGGGTTGGAACTTGATGATCCCTTCCATTCTATGATTCAGTTAAATATTTAAAAACTGAAAATCTAAATAGGAAATAAAACATTCATGTATTCCAAAACTGTTTTTCACACTAAAGTCATTCTGAATGTGTTTAAGAAAACTGATTATGTAAAATTCTTTGCAAGACCAACTTTGAGCCAGAAAATTAAATCCTTTCAGATTTTAGCAGAACTCTAGAGACTGTAGTTCCTTTCTAAAAATTTGCAGATGAGAATCAGAGGTTGAGAAAACTACAAATCTCAAAAATCAAAGGCAGCATTTTAAATTGTATGGATTGATTATTTATAGTAGCGTGTAAGTAACTATCATCGTTAAGATGCCAAAATATTCACTAATAATTAGTATTCAAAATGGCAGGTCAATTTGCAAAGGGAATTTGGAAAACACTTATCACCGTTTCCTTTTTTCCATTACCCACGAGCGCTGCTGTGTTTCCCTGCCAGAGATGCCTCTTGCCTAATACAGCTTATCGTCAGGTGCGATTTTCATCTGTCTCACATGGCAGCACTTGAATGCAGCAGAGACGCTGGCAAGTCTAACAGATTTTGTGTGGAAAACTTTTCCTTTGTAAACAGTAATGACAACCTTCCTGAACAATAAATTAGAAAGCCCATGGATTTCCCAGTTCTTGAAGTGTATTAGCAAATAGTCATGAAGGTTAATTCTGTTTCATTGGCTGATATTTCCTTATTTAAAGCAAGTCATATTTATTTTTAATTCATTGCAGTAGTAAAACACATCGGGGTTTAGATGCTAAAAGCTGAGATACAGATACTGAGATACATTCTTTCCAGGGAAAACCTATGATTTACATATGGATCTGCAGTTTCATGTTGGGAGGATGCGTCCCCGTCCCACTCTGTCCCTTCTCCCCCACACTGGTTGCAGAGCCAGAGGTTAAAGACTGCTCTATTTCAGGGTTGGTGTCTCACCAGATCTGCAGCGTGAATAACTTACCCCGGGGTTATATTCACCCACATTTCAAGCACTCAGTCTCCTGCTCAGCTTGCTCACTAGCACAGGCTTGTCACAACACAGAACAGCAAGTCAGTCTGGGATATGACAGGATCAGGCCAGTGCTTAACCAAGAGTACAGGCTTCAAAACTGCACTCCCTTTGTTGTCCCTGTGGCTTTCAAAAGCACGGAGCAGGAGGAGAGGAAAGTGTGTGCCACCAAGGTGAGCTTACAGGGTATACGTTATGGGTTCACAGAATCCAGAACTGTCAGCATTGGAAGGGACCTCTAGAGATCATCTGGTCCAACTCCCTGCCAAAGCAGGGCTGCCCAGAGCACATTACTCAGGGCTGCATCCAGGTGGGTCTTGAAGATCTCCACAGAAGGGGACTCCACAACCCCCCCGGTCAGCCTGTTCCAGGGCTCTGTCACCCTCACCGGAAAGAAACTTTTCCTCATATTTGAATGGAACTTCCAGCGTTCCAGCCTGTGCCCATTGCCCTTCATCCTGTCACTGGGAACCACTGAAAAGAGTCTGGCTCCATCCTCCTTCACCCCACCCTTCACACAGTTATAAGCATTAATAAGGTCTCCCCTCAGCCTTCTCTTCTCCAGGCTACAGAGTCCCAGCTCTCTCAGCCTTTCCTCACAAGGAAGATGCTCCAGTCCCTTAATCATCTTTGTTGCCCTACGCTGGACCCTCTCCAGTAGTTCCCTCTCTCTCAAACTGGGGAGCCCAGAACTGGATGCAGTATTCCAGTTGTGTCCTCACCAGTGCAGAGTAGAGGGGGAGAATGACCTCCCTCAACCTACTGGCCACACTCTTCCCTATGTAGCCCAGGATTCCATTGGCGCTCTTGGCGACATGGGCACATCGCTGGCTCATGGATAGTTTACTGTCTACCAGGCTCCCCAGGTTCTTCTCCCGAGAAGTACTTTCCAGCAGGTCTGCCCCTAACCTGTACTGGTGTTTGACATTCTTCCTCCCCAGGCGCAGGACCCTACACTTGCTCTTGTTGAACCTCATCAGGTTCTTTGCCCAGCTCTCCAGCCTGTTAAGGTCACGCTGGATGGTGGCACAGCCCTCTGGAGTGTCAGCCATCCCTCCCAACTTAGTATCATCAGTGAACTTGGCTGAGGATGCACTCTGTCCCCTTGTCCAGATCATTGATGAATATGTAGAACAAGACTGGACTGAGTACTGACCACTGGTTACAGGCCTCCAACTTGATCTTGCTCCATTAATTACAACCCTCTGTGTCCTGTCACACAACCAGCTCTCAATCCACCTCACTGCCCCCTCGTCTAGCTCACACTTCCTTAATTTCCTAATGAGGATGTCACAGGAGACAGTGTCAAAAGCCTTGCTGAAGTCAGGAGCACTCTACTTTGTAAAACAGCTACAAAAGTACTTTGCAGAACTACTGCCATAATGGCCACATGAAAGTGCACAGCTTTATCCTTGCAAATGTAGTCCCATTTTCCTATCCCACACCATTTATGCAAGATTTATTTAAGAACAAAAGATGGCTGGGAGTCTGAAACACTGCTAGGGCTAGGATAAAGTAATGCTCCCAGTTCAGAAACAAGAATTTTCACGTTCCCTCTCTTCAGAGAGTTTTGTAGCTGCTGGGCCTCAAACATTTGTGCCTCTGCCAGAGACCTTTTTTTCTGGGGACCTGAACAAACCAACCAAGGACTGCTCAGCTCCTTCTGCAGTCACCAGGAACAACTCCAGTTGACTTCAGTCAGATTGGTTTGGGCCCTTAATCTCCCGGAACGTATTTCCATTTGAACAAGCAGCAGAAAAGGAGGGTGACATGAGTCTATTTCTAAACAAAAGAGATTTACAGGCCAGTTAGAATTACAGCACATTTATTTTCTTTAAAGTTAATGAGCAGCATGATCCAATAATAATTGTATCTTAGGCTTTTCATAAAGCTCTTAAGGCATTTCATAATCAATTAACAGCTCGAGCACGTCATCATTATTGAACATTTTGCAATAATCCATTAGGAATTAATGGAGAGTGAGCTTTCCATCATCACTGAACAAACCGCTACACAGCTAGGATCCGTGCCAAGCAGACAGGCTTTGAATTTTCTAATGAAGATTATACATTCCCTGCAAGCATATTGCCAGGACTTTCTATCCGCCTCCTCCTCACCACCTGCGAATTTTTTTATGTTTAGCCATTTCTCTGTACTCTGGTAAGATTAATAAAACTCAGTGCTTCTGTGCTGCACCACCATTAATTCAGACACTTAGGGTAAGATGGATCACAGAAAATGCAACATGGAGTAGTTATACTTCTGAATTGAAAATCAGTCTCTAGAGTGACTTCATGTATTTCTGAAGTCTTTCTTACTCTGATGTGAGTAAGAATGCCAAATAAACTTCTGCTGCCTCTTCTCAAATCTTGCTACTCTATTTTTTCCCGTTAATAGTTCCGGACATATCCTTTCCTCCTCAGATCAAACACAGCAAAGGGGGAGAGAGCACCCGCGTAGGTTTTTCCCAGCAGGTGTCAGACCCAGCAATGAAGTGCCTGGCTCTCAGAGGTGTTTTAGGGCAGCAGCAATCCAACCGGGCTCCTTAAATTCCAGAGATAATGTCTGGATTTGAAAAAACCAAGCTTCTGCCCAAACAGCTCCCTCGTCTGGCAATAGCAGGCTGTTCTCTCACCACCGAAGGTGTTTGTGGCTTTCTACGATCATCTGCCCAGCAACAGTTTGTCCCTTCCCATCTGCAGCACCACCCTCATGTAATAAGCATCTTGCCCTGAGATCAGCAGCAGAAAACTTACAGCATGACTTGTAAGGGGGAAAAAAATGAAAAAGAAAAAGAAAAGCTGCTTCTTCAAAGATTAAAACTGCTTTAGATGTCTGACATTGGGCCCCCACACTGACAGCATCACACAGGATGTAACTTTTAAGCCGTTTAAGCCAGACATGTTTTTGTTTTACAGAGGCAGCGCACAGTCTATTATTAATCTTTTGCATGAGAGACATGGCAGTTTCCCCACTGTTATGGCAGACAATATGGTTTGATTGCTTCTGCCTCCTGTCACGTCTCCAACTGGAAATGTGTAATACAAAATGAAGTGCTGCACAACAGACAGGGACAGGCCGAGGCAGTTAAAACAATACTGGGGTAATTAAGGGTCAGTATCTACACTAGAAAACAAAACAGACCCACTGTTTGAATGGTTGGATTAACACTGCAGGATTGTAGGGCTACCAATGACACCCTCTACAAAGTGAAAAGAGAAAAATCATCTTAAAACAGGAAAGTTTGACATTCAGTGTTGCTTTCTGGGAATATTTAATTTATTTAAAGGTTTTCAGGCAAGAGTCTCCTTCAAGCAGAAACAGGAATAGAAAATGGTTCTTGCAGCAGCTATAGCAGCAAGTTATATAGTGAGAGGCCACTCTGATCTTTGTGCTAACATGTACTGCATCGTTATTATGCACTTAGACCTGTGGCAAACACCGCAATAACAAAGGAGACTGAATGCCAGTGGCAGAAAAAAACTAGCAGCAACTGACTACATAACACATGAGGAATTCCTCCTGTGCATGCCACTTTTTTTTTTAAAATAAAAAAAAAAAAGCCAAAAGCTCCTTCTTTCCCTGCAACAAAAAAATGATGAAGTGCTGCCTAGAAGAGCAACGCTGAACCAGGAATTGCTGTTATTAATGCTATATCATGCAACTTCAAAAAACAACCTGCTTTGATCCAGAAGGCGCCAGAATCCAAGCAATGGAGAGAAGCTTACTGCTGGGTGTCTGAGCCCTAACTCCCCTTCTTTTGCTTCTCTTTTGGAGATTACATTTGCCCTTGGTACCCTGTAACCTTACGAGGATCCTTCCTTCCTGTGTCCAGCTGCATTCCTTTGAGAGCCATTAATTCCTGAGTCTTTAATTCTATATTTACAAAGTAATGATCCCTCTCCTTTTGAGAAGAAATACAGTCCGTGCACAACTGTTAAATTACACCCATAGCTGGGCAGTCTGTGCAGTGAATGTGGGAAAAGGGTGGAAGCAGACGTTCCCATTGGCTTCCCAAGGGATATATGATCAATGAAAGGGAAAAATGAATGAAACAATTCCGAAAGATATATTGCCTCTCCTTCTTTTCCCTCCTGCTAATCTTGCCTTATCTTGTATGCAGTTATCATCTCTTTGACGAGGGAGATATCATGCAGTGTAGCCTCACTCAAACTGATGATATTCTTCCTTTATTTCCCAAAGTGAATGTATCAATCGAACCAACTCGTCAGCTGGAAATTACTGTGCATGAGCCAACCCCAGCTTTCAGTGTTGTCAACTGAATGCTCCACATTGCTGACAAGCTCGACAAAACAGGCCATTTCACAGTTGTGAGCTGTAAAGTGATTGAGCCAATGCAGATCTCCAGCAGCATCCTTCCCTAAACAGCTACTGCTTCCCCTTCCCCCCATGAGACAGCAAGTGTTAGGGATGCTCAACCCCCATTCCTTCTGTGTGAAAAAAATATACCAAAAATACTGCAGCAATTATCTGTAAATAATGATTAACACCAGAGGAAGGCATATTAATAGCAGGAGTGGTTTTGTGACTGGTGTGCTGCTTGGAAGCTGCTTAAATCAAGTTCAAGGCTCAGCTCAGCTGGGCCTGTTGGATGCTCCTGATAAGGATGTAACCTAACAGCTCGCTGATAAGGATGCGAGTTTGAATGCAGCCCAGGACATGAGCAACCCAGTTACTGCTTTTGCCTTAAAGGTTTAAGGTTGTTTTCCCATTAAAGTGCTATAATGTCCAAGTTACAGAGCACTCTGCATGTCTCTCTGGGCCACCTTTGCTGAAGCTGTTCCACTCCATGCAGAATAATGGATATTCAAAGGGTCCTGGGAAAGTGTGGCTTGTAACTTAGTGATTAAGGTAGGCATCTGGAGAGGGGATGGGGTTTCTTGTCTGTTCTCTAGGGAGAAGATGGGGTTTAGTTTACTAAGTATGTGATTGAAAATTTAAGATGAATGCTAGGCAGGCAATGCAGAATGACACAGACTTAAATTTGGTCTTAACGCTGCTCAGAGATGAACTGCTGTGGTAACGGAGCACCTTGTCCACTCACTTCTCCAAAGCGGGTCACAATTGGTTTCTGGAGCCTTCTGAAGTGACTTCAAACTGTGATCAGGTGCACTACTCCAGGGTAATCCATATGGTTTTTTAGGATTAAATGCAAGCGCACAGGTGTAGTGCAGTGGAGTGACTTCCTCTAACTACAAGTAAAGGAGAAGAGCTGGGCTTCATGCTCCTTGGATGCACAGGGGGTTGTTCAATCACTTTAATCAGCTCGTACTACATTGCTGGGCAACCAAGTCAGGATATGACAAGCTTCAGTAGGTCCCTTAGATAAAGTGAAGCCTAATTCCAGATGCTGGGTTTGGGGTTTTTTTTAATGATCTTATCACATAACACTTAGCAAAAGTGATTGGTTCAATCTTCAGAAATTAGTAGAAGATTCCCATTGATTTTAGAGGGTCACAGGAATTGCTCACTCCAAAGCAACAGTCTTCACCTTTAAGAATCACTGATAAACTAGACCAGTCACACTTTGCAATTTAAATAATTTTCTTTGGAAAGCTCTGTTTCTACAGGATGGGGATTTTATGTGTAACTATCCATTTCAAAACAATATCTATTAGGAAATAGTGAAAATTTTTCTCTTTTAATATTCCCCAAATGAGAAATTATTAACTTCAAAAACTGTTTGCCATTTAGCAATGAAGCTCACATAAAAGAAATTTAAACTGAAACAAACTATTTGTAACAGGTAAGGTAAAACATGGGAAGTAATCTAAAATTAATTTATTTTATTTTATTTATCAATTTAGCACAGACAATTCTCATCCCACTCATCTCTCTGCCCCTCAAAAAAAAAAAAAAAGTGAAGAAGCTTTTGTCCCACTTGGAATAAGGAAAACTTCTGTCCCATTGGGAATAAGAAGATCTTACTTCAAGATTTTCACAGACTGAAAAAAACATTTCCCAGCCTCCTCCACCAAACAGGCTACTGTGTCTCAGAGCTGCAAATACATTTTGCAGATCTTGCATCTGTTCTTTGTTTACAGTGATGGTAAGAGATCTGTATAGGTAAGTCAGGTTTTCCATGACAACAGTGTGTACCTCTAGATTTCCAGCCAGTGGTGGTTCTTGAAAACACAAGAATAAAAGAATACAGAAAAAGAACCTTACAGGAAAACCAGCAAGAATCTAGAGAGGCAGAATTAGGTAATGCATAGAGTAGCTAAGTTTGTTCAAGTAGGTAATTGTATTAGTATTGACTCAGTGTAACCATCCCTCTTTCATAAACGAGTGCTTTGCATGACTGGTTTTCTGTGAGTACAAATGCATTGGATTTTTTCTTGTTATTGAATTCTGTAGGAAAAAAACCCAACTACATAGATGGAGGTGAAGAGAACTAATCCCTAATATTTTATATGAGAGGAAGCATGAAACTTAGATAGCAGTGAATCCAAATGTAACTAGAGATTACTCAAACTGCCAGAGTGCATAATCATGTTTCTCTCCACTGGAAAAAGATCTGAAACCAGAACTCCCAATCTGAAGCCATCAGGAACATACTATTTCCAACACCCCCACCCCTGATGGTGAGCTTCCATGTGGGTCCAGTATCACAACAGAATTTCATGCCCACACCACCTTTGTGAGATTGCTCCTGTAGTCCCTGCTCGTGCCGAGTGGCATCTGCTCGTGCAAGTTATTAGACTGAAGGAGAAGGGGGTAAGAGGATCTCCTCCCTTCACTTCTCACAACACTGTTAGAGAAGTGCAATATAGATACATCTTTGCATTATGAATATAAAACATTTGGGGGGAGAAAAAGAAAGGCTAGGAACTTGGCCTCTGGGATCCACAGGACTGAAGTGATGAGAACCTCCACAGATATAATAATAGATATTATATCCACGGATACAATGTGGAGAAAGACTTTGGAATTGAGCCCAGAAAGAACTGCTGATACAAGACAGAGTTCCTTATGCTTCTCCTAAAAATCTCAAAGTCTGATATTAATAAATAAAAAGGTTTTCAGGCTGGAATTAAACTTGCATGGTTTTATGAGGGACAGATCTTTACTGCCTGGTTCAATTTGCATGAGAATATAACCCTCAGACCCTGCCCAAGCTTTTGAGAAACGTGCTAGTTGGAAAAGTCTTTATGGGCAAATTACAAACTTCTTTTCAGTAGCAGGTAAACAGGAACCAAACATTCTCTCCTTTATCACGTTATATATGAAAATGTCTTACAGGGATATCATTAGTGCTGCCACTACAACCACCTGATCTACAGCCAGATCTACACTCCTCCACCCAGCTGTAAGCACAATCCCTCGACCCCTTCCATCTGACACAAACACTTACATGCACTTTATGGTCCAAGACTGACGGATTTTTCCTCCTAGGCCCAAAGCTCACTTGGGAACAAGACACCCCAGCCAGCCAGTCTGGCATCTTCACCCTCTGTAGCCACCAGTCCATGCAATCCAGCATCTCACATTTGATGGTTTTGGTGGAGGAAAAGACAAACACAAGTATATCTGCCCAGGGAAGTGAGGGGGCAAGGAGGAGAAAACTTCCTAAGCAAGGCCAACAACACAATTCTGCTCACTATGCCATGACCCAAGAAGCAAGGAAATGCTTCACAGATTCATAGTTCCTGAGACCAAAAGGAACTGCAATGGCTCCAGCCCACAACCTCAACACATGGGCTGTAAGATTTTTCCAGGTGATTAATGTGTATTTTGTAAAAAAAGATATTAACTCCTACTTATTTAAAAAAAAACCTAAGTTGTATTGATCTACTGCCTCCTTGTTAAGGCACCCTACTGTTTAATTATTCTCACAGATAGCATTTTATTTCAAGGTTGAATCTATTCCATTCTGACTTAAAGGTGTTGCAATGGCATCAAACACGAAGGCCCATCACAAAGAATTATAGTGACATCTGTGTCACAAAAGCACAGGACCCATCTCCCTGCTAAATGTGCTAAGCACAAAACCGGACAATAATGCTACGTGATCTTCTAATGTCATCTGGGGATAGCTACACTTCCTTTAATTACATTATTTTACTTCCCCAGTCACTGTAAGGTGACCATCAGGGAAGCAGGAGGAAGCAGAAGGCTGCGTTACGTGCCAGAAAAAATTAAAGGACATGCTGCAAACAACATCTATGTGCCAAATGCCACTGGACCTTTCAACAGATCATTGAGCAGTCAACAGCTCCGGTCTGGAATTAGGCTGATTGTTTAGAGAAAAAGTCCTCAACCGAATCAGCCGTTTGGGTATCTGGCTGCTATGATTTAGGAAAAACAGAAAAGAGCTCACAGCATTACTATGTTTATATACCTAAGGGAGGCAATTGATCTGCTGAAAGTCACGGAACAGCACATTAACTTTTAAAACTAAAAGCTCTTTACACTTAAGTTTCTCCAAAACATTTTGTCCTCTAACATTGAAGATAACAGCAACAGAAGTAGTTGATGGTTGGTGTGAGAATCCCAAAGGAAGTGACAGTAGGTGTTTGCCAGTTATTTTTATGTCAAGAAGAAAAAACAGAAAATGTCAAACTATACCTACAATGTGTAAGCTAATAGAAATAATTTTCACCTGATTCTTTAAAAGTCTCCACTCTTCCTGTAAATATTCAGCTTCCTTCTATTCCTAAAAGATCAGTAGGAGTTGAAAGCATTTAGTAACTTGCAGGAAGTTGCTCAGCACTACACCGTGGTGTTTATAGTGCAGATTTTGAAAGTCTGGCTGGTATGACAGGTTCTTTAGAAAGAAAGGCATCTTGAAGCAGAGACAATTTCCTCAAGCATACGTCTTCAGGGATTCACCATAAGTCACATAACTGTTAATATATTTATGATGATTGAATGTGAAAATGTCATACCTAGACATCAACTTTCAAAACAGTTGTGATTTAGAGAGCTGCAGGTGTTGCTTTTGTAAATTTCATATAGTTCACTGCCAAAAGAAGAGACAGCGTGAAAAATTATAAGCAGATCTACTAAAGCATTTATATCAATAGGCTGTACTGAAGAAAGCTTTGCCAACGTCCATGACTTATCTTTCCACTTCTGTAAAACACGGTACAGATGTAACTGTCTATTCTGACTTTTAGTCACAATATTTAGCTACCTGAATGACAAAGTCTAATGTAAGGCTATACATTTCTCCTCATTCAGTCCTTTTCAGCTTTGGAACTGTGAGCCTTTGAAAGCAGATGACAAACTCGATTATTATCAAGTAAATTTTTTATCTGTCATTTGATCACTTGTGACAGTGAATGAAATGTAAAAAGACTAAATGTGCACTGCAGCATTAGCCTGCAAAATATAATAGTTATTGTAGTGTATCCAACATACAAAATGTAAATTATCTGTCAGAAGTTTCTGAAAAATATTTTTATGCCTTTCACATAAGACCAGCCAAAATTCTGGTGACATTACATTTCTACAGTATCTTTCAGAATATTACAAATCCTGCCCTGCTGAAAAAGGAAATGCGAAGTCCAAGAGTCCCGCCGTAAATTAGAATTCTAGGGAAATGGGATAGTGTCTTAGTGTGTTTTAGTCTTAGCTTCAAATGTTCATAGATCAGAATTTCTGCTTTGGTAAATCAAGAAAATTTCACTGACTTCAGTGGAGCTATGGCAAGTCAATAGCAGCAGATGAATCCAGTTCTTTGTTTTCTATCACAATTCTCACTTTCTTCTAAAAGTTATTTTAGGTTCTACACCAAGCAAACCATTGTGATTGTGAAACTGTTATCCAGAGTTCAGAAGAAGAGAGTTGTGCAGGATGGTGACAGCACAAACCCCCTCTTCTTTTGACTTGCCGATATGGACCATCTTTCTGTTTGAAAAATTTATCCAACAGTTTCTAAAATCAGAACAAAGCACTGTGATAATTCGTGGTAATTAATATAGATGTCATCCCAATTTCTGGGCTCAATTCTTGTGTGAACTACAGCAATATTTTAGGAAAGCATCCTGTCTCAATTTGGACATGACCAGTATTGACGCTTCTCAAGTCACACCAGATGTATATTACTCTATTTGCTTGCATGCTTTTCATCTCATTCTTAGTTGAGCTCTAACTTTCATCTGGGATGCTGAAGAGTCTGTTCCCAAAGTCTTGTCCCCCACACAGGTACTTCTGGTTCACAGCCGGTTCGCTGCTTAGAGCATCTCCTTGATACACTTGTTCTCCCACAGTTAGATTGAGCTCCAAAGGTCTCCTCTCCAGAAGACAGGGGACAGTTCAGTGAGTGACATCTATCATGAAGTCATCTCTGAGAAACAGGTGGATTTCTCATTTTTCAGAGGTTACCAAACTACTTTCAGACAGTAATAGCTGATGGTCATGTGTTCTGAGGTAGCTGCTGAGCTAAAAGAAGGCATTTGTTATCCATCACCTCAGCTACCATTGTTACCAAGCCAAAAAATTCTGGGCCTTATCTTTCAGTACAGAAATTACTCAGAGCTTGTCTTTGACTTAACTGGTAACATAAAAGTCTCATAAAGTGGAATTAATCTCACCGAGCTTTAAATGTTTAAAACTGATCTACTTCTTAAGTCCTTGTTATGGTCTGTGAACATAAAAAGGCACTTCCACATCCCTCCCATCCAAAACTTGACAGATGAGTATCACCTAGCTTGAGTGTTTCAGGTAACCATAAGGGAGGTTTCCATGTTACATCTCTTTATTTGACATGAGAGAAAGAAGATTCCGTGTCTTGGTTTGAGATACAACAAAAACAATTTTCTTTTCAGTAATTTTACTTTGCAGTCGAGTCTCTTCTAACTAACTGCACTCTCTGAAATTAAGCTTAATCACACTCTGCTGGCAAGATTCAGGGGAGGTCCCACAGGAGTGTGGGATGAACAGAGAATAAAGAAAACAAGAGCCCAGAGTAAATCTGAAGAATTTGTAGAACCAAAAAGAAATCAGAGAAAAGGAGTTCTGGAAAAAGTAAAGACACCAGCAAAACCCAGATGTGGGAATGATTTGCTGTAAGAGCCTTGTGGTTATGGACCCTTTGGAGAAGTTCAGAACTGCTGGAGTCTGTGAAAATCACAAATCCCGAGAGCCTTGGCAACAAACATTTGTTTATTATTAGGAAGTATTTTTCCAGTTGGGAAAGAAATCACCTGCAAGGTTTTGCCACTGTAAGTCCTCAGAGAAGGGAAAAAACCTCCAGGGAAAGGCCCTTGTAGTGTATACATACATGCATCCATACGATTACATTTTGTATTTGAACTTGTAGCTACTACCACAGTTACTGCACTTCAGTCATTGTTTATGTGTGATTTTTTCCTCTTTATCTCCATACACGCACATATGTAAAAACATATGTATTTATTAAAAGACTAAGCTGCTACTGTCACAGAAGTAGGATGTAACAAAATGAAAAAATACTGAATTCGGTCATAGCATTTCCCATCCTTTTACAGTACTACATTAAAAAAAACCCTACAAATTCTGAGCAGGTTTAAGGGGAGATTACTGCACATTCATAGCTCACCCTGAAAATATTTCTTCCTAAATTAAAAATAAAATAATAAGGATTATATTATAATCCTGACAGCAGATTTTTACATCTACATCCAAAGGTTTATTGAGGAACTATGCAATATCTTAAAATGTGAACCAAACCTCTTACTGAGTTGTACTGCAGATTCCACTGCTGCAATCAATACTCCAAACAGCCCCATTTTTCTTGGACAAAAAACCATACATATATCTGACATTTGAGGAAGTCAGGTGAATAAATCAATAGCTAAACAAAAATGCACTTAATCATATCTGTTCTGGACAGAGGCAGATTGGAAAATCCTATATGGTCTAGCTGTTGCCTTCTGCTTAAAGCTTTGAAATGAATCTGTGTTTCCTAAATATCAACGTCCTGTTGCTAGAGCCTTGCTGAGGCTGGAGTGATTACAGCAGCAATTAACTGTGTGCCAGACAGCATTAGATAGATCCATTGCTCAAACTTCAGGTATAGTTTGTTATTAGAGCACTTTAGCATAAATACATAACTTAATAACCAACAAATTTCATCCTTTATAAGTGCAACAGCTGTACTGGAATACGCAGCAAAGATTCACACATTCATTTAACCTTAAATCTACCAGGCTGCATTTTCTTACCTAGCATCAGCCCAAAGAGGAATTTAATATAGACACATACTTCATTGTTCCTCAATGGTTTTAAGCAGTGGCCATTATTCCACATTTCTCATGGCATTGCAGGTGATCATTAGACATGTATAATAGCCCTACTAAATGAGTACGGATAACTCTAATGCCAAAAAATTGTATATTCAAAGGTACTTGTGCACAGAAGAGCTGCTATGTTTAAAGGTGCTCCTTTACTTGACATGACTTCATAAAGCCCTTTGAGATAACCACAGTGTGAAAGATGTTTTAGAAAAACACAATTTTATTTCTTCCCTGCTTTAGCCCAAAGCGGCTCAGCGTTATTTGAACATCAGCAACAGCACTTCTTTACAACTTCAAAGTCAGATTCTAATCTCAAATTGGCAGCACACCTCGAGATTAAAAATCTGCCCAGCCCTGGAAGAAATGGATGTTTTCAGCAGCAAGAAGAGCAATAGGAGGTAACAACTCGACAGTCTAATATCACTCAATTAGAAAGTATATTAAGGTTACGCTAAGGTGCCTGACATGAATGCTCTTACAGGAAACACTTTAAGAAAGGCACAAGGAAAAGGATGACACCATTAAGCTTGGGAAGAGTTTCATTGCTGTTATTAACCTGGAAGAAGGGTGCGATTCCTCCCAACTGACCTTTTCAGCAAAAACCTCTATATCAGCCGCTCCACAAACATGAAGCCCAGGTGACGTCTTTTATTTTCAAAATGTGTAATCCTGAAAAGAAGAAACTGCAAATAGATGTCTGAGGTCTTTTATTTTTATCAGCTACAGCTATTGCCTGTTGAGGAACATGGTGAGAGGTCTCTCCTCCGCAGTAAGAAAAAGTATCTCTGTGGTGGAGCCAGCCCAAACCATAGAGACTGAGAAGCAGCTACAGCTGTTTTGGGGTCTTTCTAGTGCACAGGAAACAGCAGTTGGGGCTGGCTGCAACAGCATTCCTCAGCAAAGTTGGTTCTCCCACTCTCCCCACTCAGCCCCTGCTCCTGGAGGATGTGGGGACCACTCTCCATTTTGATTTTAGGCCCATTATTGCTTCCATCCTGCTGATACACAAGATGGCAACTGCTGTTGTGATTCCACCTATTTTGGCATTCTCCTTTTTAATTCACTGATAAATGCAACATGGCCTGACTTCTGAGTAACAACACCTGCGCAGCACCATCTTGAGATTTCTACACTCCCCTCTTGTCCTGGTTTGAGCAGTAACAGGACTAACTTCTCTTCTAATGCTTGGGAAAACTGCACTTCTAGGAGATCCCAGTGTCTGAATTTGTGAAAATATTTACTCTATAGTCAGCTGTGGTATTCAGGTTTCAAGGTCTCAGTGTTACTCAGCCAGGTGGAGGGTTGAGGAAGAGGAAGACCCGGGCCCTTTACCCAGGCTGGCCAACATGGTTACTTCATACCACGAATGTCACATTCAATATAAATTAGAAGGTTTGCGAAGCAGTTCTCTTTCTTCTGTGATAGCTGCAAGACTGAGAACTCCTTGCCCCGGTGCCAGACTCCTGAGCCCTTCCCTTCCCCCTGAAGCCCCAGCGCTGGCAGTGTCCCATCTGCTGTCCCCTCTGGGAGTGCAGCTTCTTGCTGAGAGAGTGGGCTGGGTATCGGTGGGGGGGATCAATATTGGTTTGGTATTATTAATTATGTAGTCGTATTCTATTAAATCTGTTTACATTTCAACCCTCGGGTTTATTTTTTCCCGATTCCCATTCCCGGCTGGGGATGACAGAATAATCGTCTAAACGACAAGAACTTGTTGTGGGTTTTTCAAACCGTAACAGCTCTCTAACCCCCTCCGCCGCACCTGCCCCACACGGCCGGCGGGACGGCCCCCGAGGGGGGGATCGGGTGGAACTCCCCCACCTTCACGCCCAGACTACTCTTCCCTTCAAGCGGCCATTGCCCGGCCCCCGAGGGGGGGATCGGGTGGAACTCCCCCACCTTCACACCCAGACTGCTCTTCCCTTCAAGCGGCCATTGCCCGAGCACCCGCCCGCCGCGGCGGGGGCTGAGGGACGGCGGCGACTCCCGGCACCTCGTCCCTCAGCTCCCCGCCCTAGCCGTGGGGCTCCCCTCAGCTTCCCACCCTCATGGCGGAGCTCCCCTCAGCGCTCTGCGCCTCGTCCCTCAGCTTCCCACTCTCACGGCGGAGATTCCCGCAATTTCCCGCCGTCACGGCGCAGCTCCCCTCAGCGCTCCTCGCCGCCGCGGTAGCGAGGTGGGCTGCGTTCACCCAGCGGCGGCAGCGCCGCCGCGGCCGGGGGGGAAGGACGACGACGGCGAAGCTCGGGGCCAGCGGGTCCCTCGGCGTGCGGCAGAGGGCGCCCCGCGTTCC